>CAUYRH010025712.1:0-14479 GCA_963574655.1 Perodicticus potto
TTGAGACAGAGCCTCAAGCTGTCACCCTAGATAGAGTGCCATGGCATCACAGCTCACAGCAACCTCCAATTCCTGGGCTCAAGCGAGTCTCCTGCCTCCGCCTCCCAAGTAGCTGGGACTACAGGCGCCCGCCACAACGCCTGGCCATTTTTTGGTTGCAGCCCTCAGTGTTGTTTGGCGGGCCCAGGCTGGATTCGAACCCGCCAGCTCAGGTGTACATGGCTGGCGCCTTAGCCCGTTGAGCCACAAGTGCAGAGCCTATTCTTTTTTTTTTTTTTTTTTATTCTCTTTTTGGATCAACATAATTTAATTGTGGTACAGAAGTTTAACTCTAGTTTCAAGTGTGCCATGAGATAAGAAAAATTGAAAAACACTGGTCTAGGATCTGACTTTCTTCACATTACCATGACCATGAATTATGGCCTAGAATTCTCATTTGAAATTTGGCCTCCCAGGTTCTTTTGTAAATGTGTTAAGTAAAGAGGATAAAGTGTATTTTGTTCATTTTTTTTTAACTTATCATATTTAAACATATGTTTTATAGGCTTTTATTTGTACTCTTGCCTTCCATCCCACAAATTAAGGTCAGGTCTTCTCAGAAATCTATCTCCTCAAGTTATAGACATTTTCTTTCTTCTTTTTTCTTTCTTTTTTTTTTTAGAGAGATAGAGTCTCACTCTTTCGCCCTTGGTAGACTGCCGTGGCATCACAGCTCACAGCAACCTCCAACTCTTGAGCTTAGGCAATTCTCTTGCCTCAGCCTCCCGAGTAGCTGGGACTACCGGTGCCCGCCACAATGCCTGGCTATTTTTTTGTTGCAATTTGGCCGAGGCTGGGTTTGAACCCACCACCCTCAGTATATGGGGCCAGCACCCTACTGACTGGGCCACAGGTGCCACCCAGTTATAGACATTTTCAACTATATGGCCAAGAACATTTCATTCTCCAAGGGTACAGCACAGCCCTTCAACTCGACAGCTATTCTTTTACCCTACATAGTAGCACCAAACTCAGACCTTGTGTAATTCTTTATAAATGAATTATGATTCTGATACACACAATGTATCTGGTAAATTCCTGTCATGAATTCATTAAGATCTCCATGTGTTTTTATTTTGTTTTAGCTGTATATGATGTAGTGGAAGAAAAGCTAGAGAACGAGCCAGACTTCCAGTACATTCCTGAGAAAGCCCCAGTAGATAATGTCCATCAGGATGACCATTCCCTACGGGAGTCAATGATACAGCTAGCTGAGGGACTTATCACTGGAACAGTCCTGACACAATTTGATGTAAGTAATACCATAATATATAAAAAACAGTTGCCTATATTTTCTTATTAGTTTCATGGTTTCTTAACTGCCTAATCTCTCCATTATAATTGATAAGCTAAAATGGTATTCCGAGATATAGTTGACATGAAAAGAGTTTCCAAATGCAAAGTTTTAAAAATTGCTTCCATAATATTAGCTATAGTTGCAGCCTTAAAGAAAGATGGAGACTTTACCTCTTTCATGTTTACATGGATGGAACTGGAACATATTCTTCTTAGCAAAGTATCCAGTGTCCTCAGCCCTACTATGAAACTAATTTATAGCTTTCATATGAAGACTATAGACCAATTATTACACAAGAATATGGGGAAAGGGGCAAGGGAGGGGAGGGGATGGATGGAGGGAGGGTAATCGGTGGGACCACACCTACGGTGCATCTTAGAAGGGTACAGGTGAAACTTACTGAATGCAGAATATAAAGGTCTAAACACAATAACTAAGAAAATGCCATGAATGCTGTGTTAACCAGTTTGATGAAAATATTTCAGATTGTATATGAAACTAGCACATTGTACCCCATGAGTACATTAATGTACACAACTATGATTTAATAAAAAAAAATTTTTTTTAATTAGCTATGGTTATATAAGTAGATGTCATTTTTAAAAAGAAGGATAAAGAATTTTATACATTTTTTTAATTGAATAGCTGTTAAAAATGGTAGATGATAATAAGCTATTATCAACTTTAAAATCCTGAGCTAAAATAAATAACTTTTGTATTTGAAGTGTATTCTTTCTATATCTAATATTTTGCTAATTTTTGTCAATGCATTCTTGAAAACTGGAGAAAATAAAAGTCTCAGATCATAATATAAGATAAACAAGAATGCTTCTTCAGCAGTTATAATTCATATTTTGACCAATACGCATATGGTGAATTTTGAAATACTTTATTTAGACTAGATGAACTTGTTTAATTTAATAAAACTGAATGGTTTTTAATGTCTATTTAAAAATGGCCATCGTTAATATTTGTTCCCCTGAGCTATATGTCATAGATAAGTATTTGTAACCATAAAACATTTAGGGGTATGTGTCAGTTTTTCTTTTAGTAAGGTATTAGTTCATCTACTGTAATTGCTTCCAAACTAAATGAAAGCTAAAAGTTTTCTGCAGATTTACTATTTAAAACTTCATGTACGGCTTGGCTCCTGTGGCTCAACGGGCTAAGGCGCCAGCCACGTACACCTAAGCTGGCGGGTTCGAATCCAGCCCTGGCCCGCCAAACAATAATGAACGGCTGCAACCAAAAAATAGCTGGGCATTGTGGCGGGTGCCTGTAGTCCCAGCTACTTGGGAGACAAAGGCAGGAGACTCGCTTGAGCCCAGGAGTTGGAGGTTGCTGTGAGCTGTGATGCCACAGCACCCTACCCAGGGCGACAGCTTGAGGCTCTGTCTCAAAATTAAAAAATAAATAAATAAATAAATAAAATAAAATAAAATTTCATGTACTTCTGCTATAACCAAAAATGTTTTTAATTTATCATTTTTCAAAATATGATATATAATTCATGTCAGAAACTGTAGAACTCAGCTTTGCACATTTGGTTCAATATTCTACTAGCCTAAAGTACTCAATGGAAATATAAATTGTTTAAAATTTCCGAAAGGGGAAGGTTTTCTAAGCTTAGAAATATGTCTGATTTATGATTGTGTAGACTAGGTAGTCAAAGGAAAACATTTGCTTCCTATTAGTATAAAAACAAGTTTAGAAAACAAAATAGAAATTGTTGCTGGCTTGTTGGACTTGTACTTTTTTTTTCTTTTTTTTTTTTTAGCAACTTTATCGGAAAAAACCTGGAATGACAATGTCTTGTGCCAAATTACCTCAGAACATTTCCAAAAATAGATACAGAGATATTTCGCCTTGTAAGTATCTGTGGTCTTTATAAAGTTTAATATTTTTAACATAGCTTTATTAACATATTGTTTCTCTTAAATTTTTTCAGATGATGCTACACGGGTCATTTTAAAAGGTAATGAAGACTACATCAATGCAAACTATATAAATGTAAGTTCATTTTATCATGCCTTTGTCATTTGGAATAATAGGGGCCACTATAAACTTTGAGATACATTTCTTTTTGTTAAAAGCCTAAAAAGCTTGATAGAATAATAAAACTTCCAGACATTGAAAAACATTATCAAAGTGATATATAAGAAAGTAGGTTAATACTAGGATATTAATATACAGCATAATGAAATGGAATAGTTCAGTGTAGAAATAGACAGAAATAAATACTGGAATTTTGTTCATGGTGGAATTGGCCTTTAAAATCACTAAAGATAGGCTGAGTGCCATGGCTCATGCCTATAATCCTAGCATTCTGGGAGACCAAAGGAGGTGGATTGCTTGAGCTCAGGAGTTCAAAACCAGCCTGAGCAAAACGAGACCTCATCTCTACTAAATGTAGAAAAACTAGCCTGGCATTGTGGCAGGCACCAGTAATCCCAAGTACTTGGCAAGAAGATGCAGGGGTTTCAGGTTGCTGTGAGCTATGATACCGTGGCGCACTACCCTGGGGCAACAGCATAAGACCCTATCTCAAAAAAATAAAAAATAAAAATAAAATAAAATCACTAAAGATAAAACAGATTATCCAGTGAATGGGTGGTTAGGTCAACTTTCTAAAATATATCATTGTAAGGAGCGTTCCCCCCCATTTGGGAAGGAAATCACTACTTTCTTTTTTTTCTTGATTTGTAATATAGAAAATTTCAAACATATAAAATTAGACAAGAAAGTAAAATGAACCTTTAGTATATATCACTCAGTTTCAATGATCAGATTTGTACATCATATAATTTATCTGTAAATATTTCACTCGATACCAACATACAGCCCAGATATATCAAAATATAATTTTTTTAAGTGGAATTATGGAAATACTTGAAGGAAGTATGTTAGAATTGTTTAAAACTTCCGAAAGAGGAAGATTTTCTAAGCTTAGAAATGTGTCTGATTTATAAAAATGTGTTGATGAATTTCACGTTGTAAAATATTTTATTTTAATATGTTTAAAAAGTACTAAAATCAAATGACAAACTGAATTCTTTTTTTTTTGAAACAGAGTCTTACTCTACCCTGGGTAGAGTGCCATGCTGTCATCCTACCTCACAGCAACCTCAAACTCCTGGGTTCAAGGGATCCTCTTGCCTCAGCCTCCCAAGTAGCTGGGACTACAGGTGCCCACCACAAATGCCCATCTAGTTTTCCTATTTTGATTAGAGATGGGGTCTTGCTGTAGCTCAGGTTGGTTTCGAACTCCTGAGCTCAAGCAATCCTCCATCTCTCCCTCCCAGCGTGCTAGGATTACAGGCATGAACCACTGCACCCAGCCAACAAAGTGAATCTTTTAAATACTAGAAAAGGCTTACTTCTTCAGTATACAAAAAGCTCTATAAATGAACAAGAAAAATAAGACAGTCCTTTGAAAATAACGGACGAAGAACATGCAAAAGCAAACCAAAGAAAAGGAAATGCAAATGACATTTTAAATTTTGTAGCCATTTTAAAATCTATACAGAAGTTTAGAAAACAGTATGAAGAGTCCTGTAATTGTTACCCAGCTTTAAGAGCTAACAACAAATAGTCCCATCTTGTTTCGTCAGAGTACTACCTTCTCTCATTATTTTCTGAGTCTAAATATATGATTTATTTGTAAATATGTTCAAGTCTTTTGAATTAGAAACTATTGAATCAACCATTTCTAGGGGAATATAGGGCTAGATTCCTGCAAGCCATCTACTCTACAACTTTTTTTGTCAGCTAATCAGTATATAACTTTGTTTCTTTTTAAAGCCACCAGTGTTACATGAACATTGAACTCACAACCAACAGCACTGTAACTCTACAAGTTCAGCATTTTTTTTTCTTTTCTTTTTTGTTTGAGACAGAATCTCATTATGTCGCCCTCAGTAGAGTGCGGTGGCGTAACAGCTCACAGCAACCTCAAACTCCTGGGCTTAAGCAATTCTCTTGCCTCAGCCTTCCAAGTAACTGGGACTACAGGTGCCCACCACAACACCGGCTATTTTTTTGTTGCAGTTATCATTGTTGTTTAGCTGGCCGGGCTGGTTTCGAACCCTCCAGCCTTGGTGTATGTGGCTGGCACTATAACCACTGTGCTACAGGCGCCAAGCCAAGTTCAGTGTTTTAAAATAGTAAATCACCAACAAAAAGCACAAAAATGTGAACAATGTGGCACTACATGGAATGTACTTTTTTACTTTCTGAGACCTGAAACAAAAAAAACAGACTTGCCTTGTTCGAGCTCAGCTGCAAAAGTGCACGTCATTAGGTGACTCAAATTTTGCAGTGCTCTGAGCACGTCTACAAATGACCAGGAAAGCCCTGTGACTGTTTATGGATCATGAATAAATTTTTATAAATAGTCAAATTTGCAAACAGAGAATTCATGACTGAAGATTACCTATTTTTGGAATACACCTTTGATAAGGAATTTTTTAACAAAACCCCAACACCATCATAAGACTTCAAAAACGAAGATTATCAAACAAAATTAAATGAAATATGCACTCAATTTGTGAAAACGGAAAGTATAGATCAAACTACAAGCAATTACTATTTTACCTATGAGATTGAAAGATCAAAAAAATTGATAATACCACATTCAGGTCCACATCCTTTATCTGAAATGCTAGGTCAAATATGCTTTGGTATTCAGAATTTTTGGAATTTTGAAAGGTTATTCAATATATATGTTCTCCATCCTATAATAAGTCACATCTTCAGCAGGCTATCACACAATATTGATATGCAACATCAGACTACGGATATTCCCACTGAATGGAACTAATGAAGTATATAAATAATCTTAGGTCAATTCAGGTCAGATTGTGCTGTCAGATGAGCCTAGGTCAGTCAAGTTTACAAAAAATCAAAACAAAACAAAACCTTGCATTTCAGAGCTTGAGACTGAGTTTCAGAATTATGGATAAGAGATTATTGGTCCAGCCAGGCTCCGTGGCTCACACCTGTAATCCTAGCATCCTGGGAGGCTGTGGTGGGTGGATTGCCTGAGCTCACAGGTTCAAGACCAGCCTGAGTAAGTGCGAGACACCATCTCTAAAAAATAGCTGGGCATTGTGGTGGACACCTGTAGTCCCAGCTACTCGGGAGGCTGAGACAAGAGAATCGCTTGAACCCAAGAGTTTGAGGTTGCTGTGAGCTATGATGCCATTGCACTCTACCAAGGATGACAAAGTGAGAATCTGTCTCAAAAAAGAAAAAATTATGGGGCGGTGCCTGTGGCTCAGCGAGTAGGGCACTGGCCCCCATATCCGAGGGTGACTGGTTCAAACCCGGCCCTGGCCGAACTGCAAAAAAAAAAAAAAGATAATAAATAGCCAGGTGTTGTGGCAGGCGCCTGTAGTCCCAGCTACTCAGGAGACTGAGGCAAGAGAATCGCCTAAGCCCAGGAGTTAGAGGTTGCTGTGAGCTGTGTGACACCACAGCACTCTACCGAGGGTGATAAAGTGAGACTCTGTCTCTACAAAAAAAAAAAAAATTATGGGTCTGTTAATGAGAGTATGGGGAATAAGCATTTCTTATACATTACTGGTAAAGTATGAATTAGTGTAATTGCTTTAGAGAGTAGTTTGGCACTATCTATCCCAGTTTTAGGTGCAGTATACTTTGTTCCAGCATTCTCGTTTCTTCCTATTGCCCATACAAATGTATTTCTACATTTGTACAAAAATGTTATGTTTACAAAAGTATTCAGTTTATCCTTGTTGCTAGAGGCAAGTAGATGAGCAGTGACTTAAATGTGTATTAAATATTTTATTATTTTTATACAATAGAGCCATTAAAAAGAATAAAATTTTATATAATAATTTGACATGATTTCAAAGGTAAAGAGAAAAAAAAAAGAAGATGAAGAACAACATTATAGTATTCTACCACTTTTTCAGAACAGTTTTACAGAAAAATGGGAAAATTGTTTTGCCTATATATTAGTGTGTTGTGTGTAGAATATCTGTGAAAGAGTATATTAGAAAATTATGAGAAGCCTACGTGGGAGGATCACTTGAGGCCAGGAGTTCAAGACCAGACTGAGCAACAAAGCGAGAGCCTGCTTCTGCAAAAAATAGAAAAATTAGTTACAGGTGGTGGTGCACACTTGTAGCTGCAGCTACTCAGGAGGCTGAGGCAGACAATTTGAGCCCAGGAGTTTGCGGTTGCTGTGAGCTATGATGATGCCACTGCACTCCAGCCAAAGCAACAGAGTGAGACATTGTCCCATTAATAAAAAAAAAACAAAAACCTGGACAAAGATTGCCTCCTATACATAAACTAGAGGCTGATGTGGGACAAGAGACTTCTTTATTTACACTTTGGTATACTTTGAATTGCCTTGTGCTTATTTTGCTGCTTTTTTGTTTAATTTAGTCTCAAAATGTACTAAGCCATGTTGATGGCTCATTTTCCCCAAATACTATCTGACCTCATTCTGAAAATTATGAATTTAAAATATTCTTCTCAATTCTTTAAAATTATCTTATGTGTAGCTGGGCATTGCGGTAGGCACCTGTAGTCCCCGCTACTTGCAAGGCTGAGGCAGGGGATCACTGGAAAACAAGAGTTTGAGGTTGCTGTGAGCTATGATACCAGAGCACTCTACCCAGGTTGACAAAGTGAGACTATCTCAAAAAAGAAAAATCAGATGTAAAGTCCAAGCTAAAACAAAATGGCAGAATTTTTTTTCTTCACAAATTTTACCAATAAGCTGTTTACTGATAAATGTTTTTTACCAAGTCTCTCCCTCTGAAACAGGATTCTCTGTAAAGCTGCTCTAAAAACCAGAAGAGCATTTGGAAAATAACTTAAATTCGTATTTTCACTAATTAAAAAAATAATTATATGTAACTCTTGAACATTGCCAAGAGATTCCTCCACAGATAAAATAAGAAATTATTGATAGAGATTTGTTTTACTGACCAGTTTATTGAGATTAGCTGTACAACAATTCAACAACAAGTAGATAATTTTCATATTCTGATGATAGCAAAAAGTAACAATGCAAAAGATTTTATTTTTATGGTTTTCTTCTTTTTAGATGGAAATTCCTTCTTCCAGCATTATAAATCAGTACATTGCTTGTCAAGGGCCATTACCACACACCTGTACAGATTTTTGGCAAATGACTTGGGAACAGGGCTCCTCCATGGTTGTAATGTTGACCACACAAGTTGAACGTGGCAGAGTAAGTCATGTGTAAATCTTACACATTGCTTGGGCTTTTTAAAAATTACATTGCACATACATGGTCAAAATATTCATGTTAATTTAATCTTTAATCTTGAAGCTTCTTGTGGTTTCATGATTTAAATCATCATGATTAAGTGCTTAAAATGTGACTAACACATAACATATGACATAAGTGTTAGCCATTATTGTCATTATTATTATTTAAAGGAATAAATGTATATCTGATAGGAGCTTTTACATAGATTATACAAAGAACTCTTACAGCTGAACAATAAAATGACAACCTAATTAAAAAATGGACAGGATCTGAATAGACAGTTCTCCAAAGAAGACATACAAATGGCTAATAAGCACATGAAAGGTGTTCAGCATCATTAGTCATCAGAGAAGTTCAAATCAAAACCGTAATGAGATACCACTTCATATCCAGTAGGATGGTTAAAATACAAAGAATAGGCAAGTCTAGAGGGACAGAAAGTAGATAAATGGTTTCCTAGGTCCAAGGTAGGGAGAAGGGGATGAGATGGAAGAGAATGTCCTAAAAATGATTATAATGATGTTTGTGCAGCTCTGTAACTATACTAAAAACACTTTAAGTGAGTGAGTTATATGTTGTATGTATCATTAAGCCTGTTTTAAAAATCTTAGAAACTTAATCAGGATATTTGTAGTCTCAAAACATAGCCAAACATAATACTCTTTATTACAAAGAGAAAAGAATGATAAAGCAAAAATGTCAGTAGTTGGCAAATCTAGGCGAAGGGTATATGAGATTTTTAAAAATTATTCTTGCAACTTTTCTACAAGTTTTAAAGTTATTAAAAATATAAACATCTTAAAAATTGTCTCTAATTTTTAAATCCATATACATATTTTATTTACTTATTTATTCAAATCTATTGGTATTAGGTTAAGTGTCACCAATATTGGCCAGAACCCACAGGAAGCTCATCCTATGGATGCTACCAAGTCACCTGCCACTCAGAAGAAGGAAACACTGCCTATATCTTCAGGAAGATGACACTATTCAACCAAGAGGTAGGGAAGCGGGGTATCTATTCGTTAGAACTGTTGTGTTCAAGATAAAGGCTTTAAAAGCTCAAAATGTTTTTAGTCTTGAATACTGGTTACTAGGAAATATCAAAGTTGCTGAATTATTTTTCTGCTCTAATGGGATACTTTAAAATTTTTTGAAGAGTATTCACCTATGATAAATGTACTTCTGATTTCTATGCTAAATATGAATGACCAGTGCAAAAAGAATCTGGTAAATAGTATTTATTACAGCTACTGCTACCCTTACTCATAACAGTTATACCAGGGGTATGTTTGGTTATAAAAAATTATTACTCCACATACTCCCAGTAAAGCATTTGGGTACATGTGTGGAAATTGAAAAACTTACTGAAAGCTATCTTAATGCCAGGCGTGGTGGCTCATGCCTATAATCCTAGCACTCTAGGAGGCCAAGGTGGGTGGATTGCTTGAGCTCATGAGTTCAAGGCCAGCCTGAGCAAAAGTGAGAACCTGTCTCTACTAAAAATAGAAAAAAACGGAGGCAAGAGGATCGCTTAAGCCTGAGTTAGAGGTTCCTGTGAGCTATGATGCCATGGCACTCTACCCAGAGCGACAGTTTGAGACTCGGTCTCCAAAAATAAAAAGATAGAAAAGAAAAGAAAGCTGTCTTAATTATTTTCTTTTTTAAGAAGAGTGGAGCAGTTTCATAGTCCCATCAGAAGAAGGAAAAGGCCAAGGACAGGACCTTCTGAGAACAAACAGATTGTAGCTTTCTAATTGCCAGCCCTTAGTTCTGCCTGGGTCACGTCCCTTGGGTTCCAAATCCAGAATCAGAAATGGAAACTGATTAACAAGTGATGGCTTAATGGAAAGATGTGTGTAGAGAGCATCATGCAGATAGTCCTGTCAGGCTGCTACAGACAGTGCACCCTGATTTTGCTGCCTGCAGGTGGATAGTCCCCTGCCAAGCCACCTTTGGTTTTGAGGGAGACCAAAAGAAAAAAAAAAACAAACAGCACAAGTTATAAAGGCCCAGACCTGTCCCATTTGTGGTGAAGTATTTGAAAATATCCTCACCCCAAAAAGTATTACTGAAGGAAACCAGTGTAACAGAGCTTTATTGACCAAAAAGGAAGGAGCCAGAAGTTGTGCTAATTCATAGAAAAGGAATCTGGCATTAAATGAAGTTAAAGTTAAAAGAAATACAAAATTAAATTTCAAAATCTTAAGGGCTAGGTATTTCATCAGAGTGAATTTAGGGTTTAGGAATACATACTGTATAGCTAGTGGCCTTATGTATCAGGACAGGCCAATAAGATAGTTCTTCATATTTCTAAATAGTTAATTAAAAGCTACTTGTGTTTATGTTCAGTATCTATCTTAAGCATAGTTTCTATTGTACTCTACCTCTAGATTATCCATAGCAATTTTCTATACCGTGGCAGCTTTTCTTTACACAGCCTGAGTACCCTGAGGCTGTCCTAGGTAGAACACATGTTAGTTTCTAAAGTATGAGTGGCACATGATTGCAGAAATAAATTTGCCACCATAAATAAATTCATATACGATGAGTGGACAACAGAAAGATACTACTTCAAGTCTTGATTAATTTTTACTTTTGTGGTCTTTCCTGGAAGCTCTTTAATATTAATGGCAGTAACTAGATTTTATAATCTAAAGTGACTGTAGCAACCAATTAATTAAAGAGCATAGAATGCCAAGTAATTGTGTGATTTATAGGTCTTCTCGTGGAATCTTTTTACCATAAGACAGTCCCTTTGAGGTGCGGATGTTATTTCATTTTTCAATTGAAGAAAATGAGGCTCTAGAGTATTAAGTGCCATAGCTGGCAAGATCAAGATTTGAATCAAGATGTATCTAAACGCAATCCTTTTACCCTCTTTGTTAAAGCAACCATTGGCTCAAAAAAAGAATTAATTCCTGAGTTTACTTCGCATCTTTATGTTCTCCACTATTTAATCTACCTTTATCTTGAAATTATATTTATCTAATTTCCATAATTTTTTCTGCATTTGATCAGGATTAGTCCAATTAATCCAAGATTCACAAAAAAAAGTTTTTAGCCTTACCATTTTTGCTCACCACTCTTCAGTTTTCTTTAAGCATTTTTTTCTAGATTCTATAGTTTGTTTATGCCTGTTTACTTGATTATCATCTTAAAAATATTTTTCAAATACAGAAATTAAATTATAAAAGGATGTCATAAAGGATAGTGATCCAAGTAGCCAAAACTCAAATGAATACAACTGTTTCTATCAAGTGGTTTCTTTCCTTTTCATCGAAATTTTGTATATTAGTGAGTTTATATATTACTTTTTAGGGTGAAAGGAGGAGTTGGTTTCTTTTCCCTTCTAAAATTAAAATGACATAAATGTTTATATTTTAAAATAATTCTGAAGTTAAGGTACGTAATTTTTCAATTTGTACTTAGAAAAAGGAGAGTCGCCAAGTCACTCAGATCCAGTACGTGGCCTGGCCTGACCATGGAGTCCCTGATGATTCAAGTGACTTTCTGGATTTTGTTTGTTATGTACGAAATAAAAGGGCTGGGAAGGAAGAGCCTGTTGTTGTTCATTGCAGGTATACTGTTTGCTGTCTTTTATGAATATATAGCTGACTAGATATGTCACTTAAAGAGAATACGTATTGTATTTTGTCTTTATTGTCACTATGATAATTAAAAAGAACTCAAAGCTATGATCTGAAGATAGAAGACAAAGGGTATGTTCTAACAGATTGTCAGTAACTTTATCATGAGGTAAAAATAATACCAATTGCACTAATTCTTAGAAGATCATACTTTTCATATTTTAACATCTCTGAAGTTGGTCCTACAGTTTATGATAATTCATGTTTGATGAAATACATTATTGTAGGCTGTCTTTTGTGCTACTCTGCCGTATAACACAATATTTGAGCCCCGGTAATGTATAAAAAACAGGCATATATTTTTCACATTGTGGAAGCTGGGAATTCCAAGATCACGGTGCCCATAGGCTTGTCTAGTGAGGGCTCTTTCTGTTCCCAAGATTGCACTTTGTTGCTGCATCCTTTGGAGGGGAGAAATGCTGTTTCTTCACACAGCAGAAAAGACAGAAGGGAAAACCCACTCCCTCATGTCCTTTTATAAAGGCCCTAATCCCATTCTTTTTTTTTGGGGGGGGGGACAGAGTCTCACTCTGTTGCCCTCAGTACAGTGCCAGGGCATCACAGCTCACAGCAACCTCAAACTCTTGGGCTTAAGCGATTCTCTTACCTCAGCCTCCCAAGTAGCTGGATTCTACAGGCACCAGCCACAACACCCGGCTATTTTTCTGTTATTGTTATAGTTGTCACAGCTATTTGGTAGGTCCAGGCTGGATTCAAACCCGCCAGCTTTGGTGTATGTGGCTGGCACCCTAGCCAGTAAGCTACAGGTGCCAAGCCCCTAATCCCATTCTTTCTTTTTTGCAGTTTTTCACTGGGACTAGATTTGAACCCGCCACCTGCTGTATATGGGGCCGGCACCCTACTCCTTTGAGCCACAGGCGCCACCCCCTAATCCCATTCTTAAGAGTTCTTTCAGTGCCTGGAGCAAGTGGTTATGGCGCCAGCCACATACACCAAGGCTGGCAGGTTCTTCGAACCCAGCCTGGGCCAACTAAGCAACAGTGACAACTACAACAGAAAAATAGCCGGGCAATGTGGTGGGCGCCTGTAGTCCCAGCTACTTGGGAGACTAAGGCAAGAGAATTGCTTAAACCCAAGAGTTTGAGGTTGCTAAGAGCTGTGATGCCACAGCAGTCTACTGAGGGCAACATTAGTGAGACTCTGTCTCAAAAAAAAAAAAAAGAAGTTCTGTCCTTATTACTTAATCACCTCCCACACTCTGGTGATTTAAGTTTCAACATACGAATTTCTGCGGGCACATTCAGATCATAGCATAGGCATTAAGTTGCAGCCTAAGGTTTAGATTGCCTCCCTCTCAGCAGGGTACTTCTTCCTTGCCTGTGGCCCTTCTTAGGACATTCATTGAGTACTCTCACTTGTTTTGGAATGATCTTACCAAATGTCATTATAAGATGTGCTAGGCTACCCTTCATTTCAGATCTAGGTCCACTTCTGCCTTCAGTGGGCCAAATAACTATAATCTTCACTACCACTGACCCAGAGATTAGGAAACAGTACTTACTTCCTCCCTGTTATTATCACCTGGGATAAGTTATTTATTCAGAGGATATATTGAGATATCTCTTTATCCTCAAACTTCCCAGTGTATTTTAAGAATAGGTGTTAAGGTCGGGCATTTGGACTCATACTTGTAATGTCAGCACTCTGGGAGGCCAAGGTGGGAGGATCCCTTGAACTCAGGGGTTCAAGACCAGCCTGAGCAAGAGCAAGACTCCATCTCTACTAAAAATAGAAAAATTAGCCAGGTGTTCTAGCAGGTACCTACAGTCCCAGCTACTCTGGAGGCTGAAGCAGGAGGATCACTTGAACCCAGGAGTCTGAGGTTGCTGTGAGCTAGGCTGGTCCCATGGCATTCTAGCTTGGGCAACAGAGGGAGACTCTGTCTTAAAAAGAAAAAATAGGCTCGGCGCCTGTGGCTCAACGGGCTAAGGCGCCAGCCACATACACCTGAGCTGGCAGGTTCGAATCCAGCCTGGGCCCGCCAAACAACAATGACGGCTGCAACCAAAAAATGGCCGGACATTGTGGCGCGTGCCTGTAGTCCCAGCTACTTGGGAGGCGGAGGCAAGAGACTCGCTTGAGCCCAGGAGTTGGAGGTTGCTGTGAGCTGTGATGTCACAGCACTCTATCCAGGGTGACAGCAAAAATAACAGGCTTTCAAATCATGAAAACATTATAGATCAGGCGGCACCTGTGGATCAG
>CAUYRH010025713.1:0-23786 GCA_963574655.1 Perodicticus potto
AAGAACAATCCTGAAAGAAAGCATAGGAAAAACACTGGAAGATATTAGCCTGGGGAAAGACTTCAGGAAGAAGACTGCCATGGCAATTGCAACAACAATAAAAATAAGCAAATGGGACTTAATTAAACTCAGAAGCTTCTGTACAGCAAAGGAGACAACCAAAGCAAATAGACATCCTACCCAATGGGAAAGGATATTTGCATATCTTGAATCAGACAAAGGCTTGATATCCAGGATCTATAGAGAACTCAAATTAATCCACATGAAGAAAGCCAACAATCCCATATATCAATGGACAAGAGACATGAACAGAACCTTCTCTAAAGAAGACAGACGAATGGCTAACAAACATATGAAAAAATGCTCATCATCCCTAATTACTAAAGAAATGCAAATAAAAACCACCCTGAGATACCCTCTAACTCCAGTGAGAATGACCCACATCACACAATCTCAAAACTGCAGATGCTGGTGTGGATGTGGAGAGAAGGGAACACTTTTACACTGCTGGTGGGACTGCAAACTGATACAACCTTTTTGGAAGGGAGTATGGAGAACTCTCAAAGAACTTAAGCTAGACCTCCCATTTGATCCTGCAATCCCATTACTAGGCATCTACCCAGAAGGAAAAAAATGCTTTTATCACAGGACACTTGTACTAGGCTGTTTATTGCAGCTCAATTTACAATCACCAAAATGTGGAAACAGCCTAAATGCCCACCAACCCAGGAATGGATTAACAAACTGTGGTATATGTACACTATGGAATACTATTCAGCCATTAAAAAAAAAATGGAGACTTTACAGCTTTTGTATTAACCTGGATGGAAGTGGAACACATTATTCTTAGTAAAGCATCACAAGAATGGAGAAGCATGAATCCCATGCACTCTATTTTGATATGAGGACAATTAATGACAATTAATGACACGGTGGCAGTGAGGGAAGGGGAGAGCAGAGAGAGAAAGAATGAGGGAGGGGTGGGGAAAGGAAGAGCAGAGAGACAGAAGGGGTGAGGGGAGTGGGGTCTTGGTATGTGCCACACCTTTTGGGGGCAAAACATGATTGTAAGAGGGACTTTACCCAAAAAATGCAATCAGTGTAACATGGTTTCTTGTACCCTCAATGAATCCCCAACAATAAAAATAAATAAATAAATAAATAAAGACAAAAGAAATAGCTTGATCCATATTACTGAAAATTATAAATGAAATAGAATAAATAAATACACTTTATTATTTTATCAATGTATAGGTAAGCCAAAAACATAAAAAGGTTTGGGTGATCTATTTTAGGCTGAGTAACTACTGGCCTGAGACAGTACCAAATTAGAATCTTTTCCTCTGTATAATTATTGATAAGTGCCTCCATTTCATTTGAAAAGTATATCCACATGCAAAATAAATTTCATAGTTGCCATAACTTTAGAAAACATCTGAAACTATTCTATAGCCTATCTATGATTTTTCTGTTTTCTAAAATCAATAGAAGAGTCTAATTCTAATGTTAATTCTTTCTGTACAAATTATACTTTATATACTTGTGAAATTTTGAATTGTTGAATGTGAACTCATATTCAGTATGATTTATTTCTGAGAATTTTGAGAGGTTTGGGTTGAGGTTAGGTCCCTTCCAAACAGGTTTTGCTTCTGCCAAGTACCCTAAAGATATTTATGTTTTATTATATTATTTTTTCAGGTTGAAGTCTTCCAAGATCATGACGATAGTATCACACAGAAGTTATTTGTATTATATACTGGAATGATAACGTCCACTCTGCTATAACTTTTACATAAAAGGTAACTTTGAAAGGACCAATCCACTTCTGTTCTCTGTTTCTTCTTTCCTCAGCTCTTTTCTGTCTATAAAGCCAACCTCTCTGCTCAGCTCATCAGAACACTGTCATATATCAATACCAAAACCGTTTTAATTACTGTCACTTTCTTGTGAATTCTAAAGTTGAGAAGTATGAGTCCTCCAAGTTTGTTTTTCTTTTTCAAGCTTATTTTGTCTACTCATAGCTCTTTGAAAGTTACTTATTCATTTGAGGACAAGTTTTCCATTTCAGTGAAAAAAAGGATAAGAAATTTTATGAATTGCGTTGAGTCCATAGATTACTCAGGGGTAGAATGGACTTTCTAACGATGTTGTCTTCCTAGTCATAAAACATGTGAAAGCTTAAGGTCTTCTCTGTGTGCTCCCTGGGTATGTCAGGTAGACTTCTAAATCCTCTGTATATGTGGCTATTTCCAGTTGTTGCTTTTTTGTTGTTGTTGTTGTTGTTGTTGCTATTGTCTGTTGTTTTTCTTTTTTTCAAGACAGAGTATCACTTTGTTGCCCTTGGTAAAGTACCATGGCGTCACAGCTCACAGCAACCTCAGACTCTTGGAATCAAGCAATCCTCTTGTCTCAGCCTCCTAAGTAGCTGGGACTATAGGTGCTCACCACAACACCCAGCTATTTTTAGAGACGGGGTCGTGCTCAGGCTGGTCTCGAACTCCTGAGCTCAAATGATCTACCCACCTCAGCCTCCCAGAATGCTAGGATTGTAAGCATGAGTCACCACGCCTGGCCTACATGGTTGTTTTTGAATGTCCCAAAACATGACAAAACAAAAGTTCTGGCCTTTTATATACCCAGCCAGTGGGGATTAAAACAATAATGCTTTAACTCTGTACACCAAAATGATTAGAAACAGCAATCTGAATGCAGACTCCTAATATTTGGAATATTAGGAGGACAGAGAACACAGTTCTTACTGACCACCTCTTCCAACAACCTGAGTCAGAAATGTGGACTGCCATCTCCACAGCTTCCAGTCATGGAGATAGAGGTGGAGAATGGGCAGCCACTACTTCAATGAAGTCTTAAATTGACAGATACTGACAACAGCTTGCCAGCTGAGCTTCTCCCCTGCCAGAGGCTATAAATGTTCAAACATACTTCAAAGTTACAGAACAGGCAGTTCCGTTTCTGCCAGTACATTTGTTTTCTAGGGGCAGAGATCAATTCCTGCTGCTTCCTACTCCACTATCTTTCCTATCTTCACTCATTGGATGATTTTTTTCCTATCTTCCACTTCATT
Organism: Perodicticus potto; assembly: GCA_963574655.1. Taxonomy (NCBI): domain Eukaryota; kingdom Metazoa; phylum Chordata; class Mammalia; order Primates; family Lorisidae; genus Perodicticus; species Perodicticus potto. The sequence goes on from CAUYRH010025713.1 coordinate 3,086, forward strand.
GGATGGGTTCTTAATTCACAGATTTATATATCCAGCCCAGATTTCTCTTCCCATACCCAAACTCAGATATCTAATTCCTACTTCTATGGATTCCTAATGCTTCTAGTGAATCATATAGTATCTATATGGTCTATGTAGTCTTCCAGTCTCCTACATGACTATTTCCCCTCCCCTCTCACTCAGCCAATAAATTGTCACTCGCCCAGTTACAGAACTCCTACCTCATTGGGAAAATTAAACAATCAGAGATTTCTGCAGACCTCCCACTGTCATCTGCCCACCTTCTCGCATTTCCACATACCTTCTCCCCTCCCCTGTTAACATAGATTCATATTCAAGGACACAGAAAATACCAGGGTTTGGAAATCATTTGAATGAGTAAAGTTAGTGAGGTCAAATGAAGCAATAAATAAATAAATAAACAATAAATAAAATTGAGGTTTCTGCTTATCTCCAAACTTCAAAAAATATGTTTTGTTTGTGACAAGATTAAGGGGCAAGAACATACTTTTTCACTTTTATTACCTTTATCCATCTAATAAGTAGGCATCTTTACCTATGTATTCTCAGATATACATTTTAAATCTAGCAGAATAGTAAAGCCCATCTATTAGTAATTCAAGTATGTCTCCTAATAATACACTTGTAACTTCAGAGTTTAATATATAAAACTCTGAAAAACATTTTACTTGAATTACTGTTTCAAGAAAAGCAATCCAGTAGTTCAAAGGAGTGAAATTGTACATCTTCTATTATTATTTTCTAATGTAAGCATTTATCTATATCTGTTCTGCAACTGAATTATCTTTATTTACACTGACATGGGCCTATTTTCCACAGACATCCTGCATTTTCTTATCCCTAATAGTATAAATTGCCCATTTCCTTAAGAAAAAAAATATACTTTATATTGCCTCATTTTTCTTCAACTTTATTTGACATGCTTATAAAATATCTGTCTCTCAATAATACACTGTTAACTCCGTGAATATCTAAATTTGGCCAATATGCTGCAAAGTGGCCAAAACCTCAAGGTTTATACTCTTAGAATATGATCCTCTATGAAAAATGCACAAAATTCATGTTTTTTAGTAGGCTCCTATCTTTATTCCATGCTCTTTGGTTTTGAAAAATGAAATGTCCTTGGCTAAAAGTCTTGGAAAGAAAGCCTGATGAGAGACGTGCTAAGGAGGTATTGCAAATACGCATGATACCTAGCATATGACATGAATAGGGAAAAGCTGGCAACATAGCTATACCAGCTCTTCAAATTTGTGTTTTCTAGTTCCTGATGAACCAGCCAGCATTGACAGAGTCTCTTTCTAATTGTTCTAATCAGAAGTATATTTTTTCTGTCTTTTTTCTCTTCCTTTTCTTCTTTCTCCTTCTGTTTGTTGTTTTCATCTCTCAGTTTATTATACTCCATTATAAGAATTATTTCATTACAAATCTTCACACTTGTTGAAGGACATGAATTGATCATGCAATGACATATTCTGCCTTGGCAGAATTATGATAAATTATGATAATTTATTATTGAAAACTACAATATTATGAAAATTGTGTAAGAATGGGGGCCAAGCGGTGGCTCATGCCTGTAATCCTAACACTCTAGGAGGCCAAGGAGGGTAGATCCCTTGAGCTCAGGAGTTCAAGACCAGCCTGAGTAAGAGCAAGACCTTCCCCTCTCTAAAAACAAAAATACAACAGCCAGGCATTGTGGTAGTCACCTATAGTCCCAGGTACTTGGGAGGCTGCAACAAGAGGACCATTTGGGCCCAAGAGCTTAAGGTTGCTGGGATCTATGATGCCACAGCACTTTACCAAAGGTAACAAAATGAGGCTCGCCTGTAGCTCAAGAGGCTAAGGTGCCAGCCACATACACTAGAGCTGATGGGTTTGAATCCGGCCTGGGTCTGCCATACAACAATGACAACTACAACCAAAAAATAGCTGGGCATTGTGGCGGGCACCTGTAGTCCCAGTTACTTGGGAGGCAGAAGCAAGAGAATCGCTTAAGCCAGGAGTTGGAGGTTGCTGTGAGCTGTGATGCCACAGCTGTCTACCCAGGGCGGCAGCTTAAGGCTCTGTCTCAAAAAAAAAAAAAAAAAAAAAAAAGGGAACAAAATGAGACTTTGTCTCAAAAAAAGAAAAGAAAAAAGAAAATTGTGAAAGAAGATTGCCTTTCTTCAGAGACTATCCCAATTCCCTGCACATTCAGCAAATGATTTTGCCTCCTAGTTCAAGAAGAAATTACTTTCTCTTGGCAGGAACAACCTCCATTTCTTATCCTTTCCTATAGTTCCAAGAAACCAAGGAGTATTTTCACTATTTCTATTTTTTTTTCCTTTTAATTTCTATGGAAGAGAAATTATCCTAGGCCAACAGGAAAAAAAGTTTAAAATGTTGAAGAATATTTCACATACATCTGATCAGATTTCTGTGTGCTCTTCTATTATCCTATCCTCTCTTGGCAGATGCACCCCTCTTTGCTACCACACAGTGGCAGGGAAATAAGATTAAGACAGAAAGCTACAACTGTAGACTGTATCCAAATACCAATCATTTGTAAGAAACACTAGAAAAATGCACCCTACTATTTCAAGGTCCCTGGATTTTCCTTCAGGCAATAAAACACGAGGTGAAAGACATGAGAAACTATGAATTCAAAGATTTTCAAAGATATATACACACTCTAGTCATATTGCATGTACTGTCCATGAAGTTGAAAACTTGGTACAGTCTCTCTTATTTACAATTCAAGTCCATCTCCTCATTATCTCATTCATCGTTTCTTCATAACTAAAACCCTTTGCAAACGCCTACCAGACCTTCCCCCCTCATGAAGTTAATGAGATCACGAGCAGCTCTTTTAATTAAGCTTACTTCAACCACAAATACCTTTCCCATTTTATTATCACTAATAAAAAGATGAGATGCTGTGGTTGGCAATTAGGTGAATGCTCTGTTATGTGAGATTGAATTTCAAGTGCAAAAAGGGCTTAACTCAGGTTTGTGGTCACAAGAAAGTAAACACTTTGCAAAGTCCTTGAAATATTCTTCAGGTCACTCAATACCTTCTAGAATGCAATGAATTAACACTTTCTATATTTATTCCTAAACTGAATATATATCCCTAACAAAAACAATAGATCTCCTCTGATTAATATTAATAACACCTTATATACAAACAGACTAAAACTTCGCCGAGCTCAAAAATATCAAGTTTCCAAACAAATGTATTCATGTATTATTAATGGTCAGTGAGTTCATGCTGTTTTATATAGTGAATGCTTTCCTTGTCATTTTCTTGTACATATTTAATAGAGTTGAAGCTAAAGTCAGTAACTTGAATAAGTTGTGAGGTTAAAATTTGTGACTACATCATTTGTCCTATACTACCCTCAATTTAACATAGGAAATTAAGAGCAAGATTCCATAATTTTTCTGACATTTAGTTACCTTCTCTGAAGAGACAAAGAAAAGGGATTAAAGGGGGTTGGGAAGAAAGGCTGGCCTGAGAAAAAAGAAAGTCTGGAGGCCTTCCTTTTTTACCACCACAATGGTAACACTGTGATCAGCAATTCTCACCGAAAAAGGGAAAAGAATGTGGGTAAGAAGAACCTAGGTAATCAATGACCAATAAAAAAGGATAAAGCTGCTCAAAGGCCAGAGAGACCAGCAAAAGAGTTACAAACAATTTCAAACAGAGAGAAAGAAGATATTTATACCTGTACAATGTCCTCACATCACTGTCTCTCTCTCCCTTCTCCCATACTTCAGTCTCTCTCTGGAAGTGCTCTAAGCTTTGTCTTTCTTCTTAAATAAAATCTCACTTTATTATATTAAAGTTATACAAAGTTGCTTTCTATCCCTGTTGCCTGTGCTGCTCCAGTTTTAATTTCAGTTTCTCTGCATCTTGCCTTCCATCCATCCGTGCCTTGGTTGAACTTTCTAGTGCTGTCCAGTAATTGAACCAGGCCAACTGGGTTTGGGGAACCAAGAACCCTGACTCCCGACATCTTCAATGAATAAATTGTTGGTAAATGTTACTAAATGAGACAAATTATAAAATATTAAATAATTTTAATTAAAATTATGATGGCTATTATATTCATACATAATTTAAAAGTGTCAGGTGGCTCTAAGGATTCTGAATTACTTGCCCTGGTAACAGGTAGTGCAGATATTTTAGGGATAAAATGACTTTTGGTTATCAAACCATCTTACAAAGCAATTTGTGTGAAAATACGGAAGCTGAGGGCAACTGGCAAGAAAAGTCGAAAAGGAGAGGTACAAAGAGAAAAAAAAGTGTATAGAAAATTATAAACATTTGGTTTTATTTTTCTCTGGCATTCCAGACATGCAAGAAGTGAAAAACTCAATAAATTAAAATGGCAGGACATTTTAGATGGAAAAAAAAAAAAGATTTAGCAGAACAGCAAGAAGTTGGGGGGGCGGGTAATAGGTAATAAATGTAGCAGGGAAGGCCCCTGAAAAAGACCATTAGGAAAAAAAATACATAATATTTATGTTTAAATTATTTGCAGATGAGAAAGACAAAATGCACTGGACAAATAAAGAAATATCTTATTCAAGCTTTTGCAGCGACATGTCATTAGTAAGCAAAGTCTCAAAGAAAAGAAAGGGAGCCTGAAGCTTTATAGAGGCAGATAAACAAATGTCATCCACAAGTCTTACGGAAGTCAGAAGAAAGAATGGAGACTGATGTTCCATATATTTGTGAAGTATGCGAGGGCAGTGTGGTCCTTTGCCATTAACCCTTACCCCAAACACAAAATGTGGAGAATTTCTTAAACTTCACTGCTTTCCCACAACATTGTCAACATTTTTCTATTCTTTGAAATAATCTTCCTTCTTTACCATCTACCCTTAGTAAAGTCTGATGTGTATGGTACTTTAAAGGAATTGAGGGATAGGAGTTCAATTCTACTATTTTTAGATTAATGCAGTAGAGGGATGAAAAAATATGTAGGTGACAAGATGTAAAGGATTAAGGAGAAAGAAGAAATTAAAACAAAAAGTAGTCAGGAGGAATGTAAGCCATTAAGAATCTCCAGCAATACTACATTGTAAGGAAGAAAGAAGCTGGATTTTTCAATGTATATGGAAAAGTACATTAGAGGATTTAGCAATTCTCAGTAGCCAATATTTGGGCAATTCACATAAAACTAGAAAAATCAGGTATTCATATAGATACACAAGAATATTTAAGACGGCTAAGCAATATACTTGTTTGCTGGAGTTTCAGCTGGAGTCTAAAGGTGAACCCCCAAGGAAGATGCTATATTCTATTATCTATCTACATAATAGGCCAGAGAGTTTTAGAGATGCTTTGGGACCTTGTTCCCACTTGATTCTCACTTAGGTTAGGTGGTATCTCAAAGTGGTTTTGGATTTAAATTTTTCAAATAATTAGAGATGAGGAGAATTTTTTACAAGTTTGCTAGCCATATTCATCTGTCCTTATGAGCAAACATTCTGTCCATGTTGCTTGCCCAGATTTTAAGGGAATTTTTTGCTCTTTTCTTTTTTTTTTTTTTAACTTAAACCTAAGACACAAAACTATAAAAACTCTGGTACAAAGTTTGGGAAAAATTCTTAAGGATATTAGTCCTCAGAAAGAATTTATTTAAAAAGTCCCCAAAGCAATGGCAATAACAATAACAATAAAGAAAAGGAACCTGATCAACTTAAAAAGTTTCTTCACAGCTTAGGACATAATCAACAAAGTACAGAGACAACCTTCAGAATGGGAAAGATGTTTCCATACTATGAATCCAAAACAGTGCTAATAACCAGAATCATCAAAAAACTCAAGCAAATCAACAAAAGAGTTCCACTCTAACAAGGAGTATATGTACTTTTGTTTCTCCTTTCTTATGAAACGTCACTTAGAAGTATGGTCTCCAATTCTCATAGTCAGCCGATTAGCAACCTACAACCTTAATTATCCCTTGCCCTGTATTATGGGTTGAATTGTGTTCTACAAAAGGATACTTTGAAGTTTGAACATACAGTACTCAGAAAGTGACCTTATTTGGAAATAAAGTTGTTGCAGATGAAATTAGTTAAGATAAATTTAGAGTGGAGGACAGTGAACCCTTAATTCAATATCACAAGTGTTCTTATAATAAAAGAAGACACAGAAAGAGGAAGATACACACAGAAGGAAGATAGTGTGTGACAATACAAACAGAAATTGGACTGACACACCTGCAAACCAAAAAACACCAATGACAACTAGAAAACACCAAAGAGATTTTAGAAGAAGGAAGGGTTTTCCCCTACAAGTTTCAAAGGGAACAAGGTCCTAACCACATCTTGACAGCGGACTTCTTGACTGTAGAACAGTGAGACAATAAATTTCTTGATTTATGCCACTCAGTTTGAGGTGGTTTGTAGCAATATCTCTAGACAACAAATATACCATGCAATATAAGATATTTATAAGTTCTGAGAATTACGAGTTGGATATCTTTGGGGAGTCACTGCCTATCACAGTCTATAGGGAAGTGGTATAAAAAGAGAGGACTTTTGCCCTTTAATTAAGAAAGAATAAGATAAGTCTCTTATCAAAGGAATGGTCTTTTGTTGTTGTTGTTGTTAATCTGTATAGTGTCCTGAGGGTTTTATCTTTCTGAACTTCTATTAAGTATTTCAGATCACTGGCTCAGCACCTGTAGCACAGTGATTACAGTGCCAGTCACATACACCAAGGCTGGCGGGTCTGAACCTGGCCCCAGCTAAAACAATGACAACTGCAGCAACAACAACAAAAAAAAAGTATTTCAGATCACTGAACAACAATGTTCAACCACTGGCTTTTCTTTTTGCTAATTTACTATTAAGTGAATTAAGTGCTTAACCCATGTGTGGTTGTATTTTAAGTTCAGTTTAAGTAAAACACACAATTTGAATAGGAAATGAATAGTGAAAATACAGACTAGTCACTATGATAGAGCCTAAGTAAACTGGGGGAAAAAAACCTGTGCCAGTTCAGTGTCCTTGGGCTTTCAGAAAGGAAAAAAAAGTTCTACTTTCAATTTTTAGAGGTTTTAAAGTCATATTTAAGTTGTATTCAGTGCAGCTAAAGCCTACAGATGGCAGAATTTCTTTCCTTTTTCTTATTTTGAAAGAAATATATATTTCCAAAGACTTTTTAACTCCACAGAAGGAAAATGACTCATTTTCCATTCTAGTCTGTCAGATTTATCTTCCACCTTCTTATAGAGTAGGATTAACACATTTGTCTTTTGAGATAAGGCACATTCTATGCTATTTCTTAGTGACCAATCTTTATGGGAACATTAGACTCAGGTCTGTTCTGTCCACACAACTAGTAGCTGATAACAGAAGGGACAGGAGAATGTGAATGGGGACAGTTAAAAGAATGAGAGATTTTGGCCTAACAGGAAACTTTCTCTCTATGAAAAGGAGTCACATTTGCCTTAAAGATGTGCACAGCATTAACAAATATACACACTTACTTCAATTATGAGGTGTGTGTAGCTAAAAGATTTCAAGGGAGAAAAAGTATAGATAGAAAATCTTATTTTACAACAGCAATGAAAAAGAAAATCAGAGATACTGCCTCTCTCCTATTTGAAATTATTTCATATTAAATCCAAGTATTCCAAATTGAAAACAAACCAAAAAATTGCATCAAGACAAAAAATGTTAATAAGTCATTCACAAACTCTTCAATTTCTTGTGAAATATTTTTATTTCCTTAGCTATGATTATCAGATGATGAAAAGATATCATCCCTAAAATCATGTCTGAAAAAGAATAATGAATTCTAATTTTTACATAGATGATTCATGTAATGTATCTCCTTTCTCTGATATTCAAAGCTTCCTGATTAAATCTTGCTAATGCTTCCTCAACTTTGACCTTCCTTAACACTAGAAATATATAAGAGCCTTCCATCTACCTCAAGTATGAAATAAAGGCCAACACATAGTTATCTATATAATGTCTGCAGCATATAGCTAGGTGATAAACATACTTCCCTAACTTTCTTGCACCTTGGATTCTAAAAACATAAAACACTAATCACATTACATACAAAGATAAGCTAAAATTCTACAAAATAAAATTCAAAGCCAAAATGAAGAATTTTAAATTAAAGTTGTGTTAAATTAAATATTTGAAACTTTAGTAAAGTAATATAGGGCCATAGAGCAAGAGCTGTGGTAGCTAAAGTTAACCAGCCATTGTTTCATCAATTGTCTTCCTGTAATGGTTTACTGCTTAGGAGTCATGTATCCCTGACTGGTATAAGATTGTAACTTCCCTAATTGTTTCTATAGATAACATAGCTAATGTAAAACATAAGACTGGTTGTTGCGATATTTTTCAGACTGCATTTTTAGGGACCAACTGGGCCAGCTCTGCATTAGGAGGACTCAGTGACATAAACTGAACCAGTGGCCATATGTGGGAACTTACTGAATAGGTCCTGTGACCCTTTACCCAGTAACTGTGTCAGCACAAGAAGGCAATTTCTGCGTTCCAATGTTATGAGTCCATCTCAAGCTAATCAACAGACTCAATTCCTTAGACCTTTGTCCACCAAACCACCTTTAAAAATTCTGGTCCTCAGATGCTCAGGAAGACAGATTTGAAAACTTCCTTGAACATCCTCATTTGACACCCTGTGATATTAAACTCTTTCTCTGCTGCAACCACTGCTATCTCAGCACATTGTCTTCCTCTTGTGCAGAGTATAAAGAACCTGGTTGGTCAGTAATATATTTAGATGTTAATTCACTCAACATTATTTTATTATTTAGATTTAGCTTACTAGATGTAACCCAAATCTTTATTAGAGATGGCACATAACTTAGGACAAATATAGGACCTACAAATAGGATAACTAAATATCCCAGTTTGTCTAGCACAGGGTTATTTTATGTCTGGGCATCATTTACCAAGCCTTCTTCACTCTCAAAGGCATTTGGATGAATAAATTTTATAAAGTCTCCCATCCAAAAGAATTAAATCAGGAAAGTTAAGTCTCAAATGAATTGTACTTTCAAAATCATTAAAATTTTTAAATGTGAAAAAAATCATGTTATCATGTCTGAAATTTCAAAATATTCAGTGGGATTAATCATTATACATGTTTTTGAGACCCATAAGAAAAAAATTTTGGCCTCAAATTTAGAAGCATAGTAATTTTTATGACCTAAAAGACAAATGAAACTCAGTTGTTGGTAATTTGAGAAAGAAGCTGTATATTGTTAATTCTATTACTAATTATGTTTGTTCTCTATTAAGATGTTGACTAAATACCAAATACAATACGCTCTTTAATCAGCTCTTCCATTTTATATTTATAACAACTCCACAAATGAGTGTGGTAACTGAACCAGGGAAAGTTTGATTTTCTTTTCCTTCTTCCTAATTAATATTTTTTCAAGGCTTTCTCATTTATCCTCAACCAAATCGATGTTATTTGGTAGGAAACAATTATTTTAGAAAAGCCTGATTACCTCTAACAATGAAACATGACAACATGTTTCAATAGAGTTTGAATTTTATAATGTTTGCAATACTTAATTACAAAGGGAAATAAGGAAATAAATATTGCATAATTTATATTTCTGTATAGTTTGTTCTTCATATTTTGCATTTATAAAATTATAATTTTGGAAGTAATCTTTCATAAAAATAATTATCTGTTTTATCTTCTAATTTAGGAGATAGCTCTATATAATGATCATTTGAACAATGTTATTTTAATCAGATCTTCCCTGTTATATTTATAACAAGTCCTCAAAAAAATTACTGTTTGATTTGACCTCATCCTAACAATTTGACATTTTTGAGAAAGCTAAAAAATGATTCAAACGAATAGAGACAAGCAAGAAAGATAAGACAAAATCAGAAATAATGAAGATAAGACATAGAATCAATCTGTAGATCCTAAAATTCATGCAAATGACTTGCTAGGGCAATGAAAGTTTTAAATACACAGTGTAGTGGGTAGACATATAAAATGTAGCTTGTTATTCTTTTGTATTTGTAGGTCTTGCTTAGTATGACAACAAGTAGGACATTTGCCAAGAACAGAGCACACCCAGTTTAACCTGCTAAAAAATATGAGCTTCATCAAGCAGATTTAAGTCATTCCACTTGCCTCAGCAATGGCCAGCTTTGATCAGCCAACAGTCAGCTGACTCCCAGACATCTAAGCAAGCCCAACCGAGGTCAGCTCTGTCTCCCCTTTAAACCTCTACTTTCTAACTTTTCTTAGACAAATGAATAATAAACATATATGCCACTAAATTATAAGGTACTTTGTTATGTAGTAAATGTAAAAAATAATAGGATATTATTTCTGATTACGAGGTACAATTTTCAGATATTCTAAAGTATAATCGGTACCCTAACTAAAGTAAAACAGACCTAATATAACACTTCAAGTAACCTATGCTCACAAAACAATCTACAAAGAAAATCATCTTAGTTTCAATTATGTTATACACACACACACATATATGACATACTAATGCACAAATGAATAGATATACCAAATTTATAAAACTCTATATAAGAATTCAGATAGATATAAATACACATATGTTTTTATGAATACATGAAATGTCTGACAGTTAAGTTCACAAGCTTGCCACCATGCACTTACCCTTGGCAGCACTGATGAAAGAGTAACTATAGGATATAAGATAACTCTATATCATGCTCTATGGCTACAGGAGAGTACCCAAGGAAGGACAAATGTGGAAGGGGGTGCCCCCTTCCTCCTAAGATTGGAGTTTAGACCTATTTGGAAAAAGTATAGGATAACAAAGAAGTTTGCTCATTCTCTCAGCTCAGAAATGGTCTGTAGTTAGTGAGGAAGCAGGAAGCATTCTTTTGGATTGCAAGAGGAAAAAGACTAGATACAGGTGGGATACCAGCGAGCATTACGAGGCATGTAAGCATGAAAAGGAAATGAAGGTTCCAATGCAGCGTAGGTTTGAAGTGCTAATGCCCATGAAGTGAGCCATTGCCAGTAACCAGACATAGACTAACCATAGCTTGAGGACTGAACTATTGGGTGTGCAGATAGAACAGGAGCCCTGGTATGGCAATGATGCTTGAATCACAGCATCTGTGTTAGCAGGGCCAAGATATAAAAAGGACTATAAGATACAAACCTGGGGTGGGACGAGCAAAAGAGGTATATGAAGTAAGGGGTGGGAAAGAGGGCTTAACCATCTAGCGTCCACGATGAAAATGCCATGAGGTTGCTGAGGCCTATACATTCAGAGTGCATGGCTTCAGATGTACACCAACTAATGTCTTTCCACTCACACCACTGACCTAACATGCAGCACACAGGACAGGAGAACCCCTGCCTCTTAAGTTCCCTTCAGCATCCTCTACTGAGAAAGCTCAACATCGTGCTCATTAAAAAGAATTTTTTTTTAAATTTTGGTCCATTTGAAGAAAGTGTATTAAAGGGTAAAATTTGGGGCTAAGAGGCAATAAATTGACAACTGGCACATATGTCGTGAAGATTATAATTAGTATCCGAACAATCACTCTCAAAAGTGGCCAAGTATTCCATAAACAACTTTAAGTAAAATTCCCTATGTACATGACATGTTGAAATTCTATCATTCAGTTAAAATGTAATTGTAGGGCGGCGTCCATACCACAATGGGTAGGGCATCGGCCACATACACCCAGGCTGGTGGGTTCAACCCAGCCAGCTAAACAATAATGACAACTGCAACAATAACAACAACAAAAAAAAATAGCTACTTGGGAGGCTGAGTCAAGACAATCATTTAAGCCCAAGAGTTTGAGGTTTCTGTGAGCTGTGATGCCATGGCACTCTACCAAGGGTGACATAGTGAAACTCTGTCTCAAAAAAAAAAAAAAAATGTAGGCTCGGCGCCTGTGGCTCAATGGGCTACGGTGCCAGCCACGTACACCTGAGCTGGTGGGTTCGAATCCAGCCTGGGCCCGCCAAACAACAATGACGGCTGCAAACAAAAAATGGCTGGGCATTGTGGCAGGCGCCTGTAGTCCCAGCTACTTGGGAGGCGGAGGCAGGAGACTCGCTTGAACCCAGGAATTGGAGGTTGCTGTGAGCTATGATGCCACAGCACTCTACCCAGGGTGAGAGCTTGAGGTTCTGTCTCAAAGAAAAAAAAAATGTAATTGTATATTTATTTTTGGAAGAATGAAAAGATTATTTGTAACGTTACACACAAAATAATTATTAAGAACTATCAATGATTTAAATAAATAGTGAATAGACTGGCACTCAATACTTCTCTTCCAGAGAATTTAATAGCTATATAACTTTAGAAATAAATCCCTCCTTAACAATCAACGCTTATAGAAATTTAAGCGTTAAATTAAAAAAACTATTTGAGTATTAGCTTCCATAATATTTATAATTTTTATAAAATGTTTGCAGTACTGGCTTTATAACATTAAGTAAATAATCCTTTCAGTATGTATTTATTTTGTAATCATTTAATATTAATTAGGCCACTAGTCTTAAAAAGTTCTATTTGTGATTTTTTTCAAAGAAAAAATTATAAAAATAAAATAAAAACAGAATATCAACTTTGCTAAGTCAAAATTTAACCAAGAGGAACATTTTCAAAAATAAGTGCATCTATTTTGAGCTATCTTCTACTAAACATAAGACAGCAAACATAAACAAAATAAGAAAATGTTAGAGATAGAGGTGGAACTTCAGACATAATTTGTCTTTTGGGGGGCTTATTCTATTGCTGCATTGTTAGAGCCACAGGTGAAAGAGTTAGACAACTTTTCTCAAATGATCATGGGAAATAGCAGGTGTATGCAGTAAGAGCAACAATTTTAAGCTGGCTTAAAAAATATTCAGAAAGACCTAGTATTGTGCTTTTTAAATTATACCATCATCATTGCTTTTATATAAAGTGAACAAACATTTCTTTCGCATGCCTTTTCTATTTCATTCTTAGTTTCAAGCTCACTTTCAGTTTCCTTTGAGAAATAATACTTTCCTACTTTCTTTTTTTACAAAACAGTAGAGAATTCTATGACTGAGAGAAGTAAAAATGTACTTTTAATCATGTATTCATTTGAATTAACAATCAATTGCAGTTGCTTTTATTTATAAAACTGACACTGAAATAACTATATCATTATTATAAGTAGTATTTGCAGTCAATTTCATAATTTTATAAATAAAAATGTATACATACGTATAGGAACTTAGAACTTGAAAGATGAAATTACTTGTGATAAGCAGTCTTTAGTACACATGTACTATTCCATTTTCATTGACCAAAAAGCAATACAGCAAATTGAAATTAGTTATTTTTTTACCACTTAACATAATTTAATTTAGAAAGGTAAGCAAATTATCCTTTAAATGTACGTAAGTCATATCACAACACCCTCCAAAATCTTAAAGTATATATTTTACTACCAGAATTGCTAAATTTATGACTTTATAACACTTATAAATATTGAATGTGAAAAATCTGTATTTCATTATGTAAGTATTCACAAACTGTTATCTTCTTTTAAAAGAATCAAAAGTATGTTGGCAAAAACAGTCACGTTTCATCCTAAATTATATTGTATTTACATCTTCTTTGAAAAGTTCAAAGAAAGAGTCCACAAAACTTTAATTAGATATCATAAGCACATACTAAATCCTAAATATTGCAAGATGATGTAGGAAATGGAAGAAAGAATAGTATAACCCCACTATATAATATAATGCCCCACTCTCAAACTTCTCATAAGCCATTGAAGAAAGACATACACATATAAAATAATCAAAAATATTAGAAAAACCACAGTAAATTCCACAGCAGGCCTGCAGTAATCATATTCCTCCCTCTTTAGGCAAGTTTGTCTTTTATTTACACATATTTGTAACAAAATAAGCTTTACTTTTGTAGCACTTCCAGCAGTCCTCAGTATTTTTATCCCATCACATATGAAACAGTAATTTTAACTTATTCATAAAGTAATTTCTGTTATCTTCATATCACTTTGCAGTCTACCTACCCTTTTGAGTTTTAAGTACATTTGGCATAAAACCATACTTTATAACCTCTAGGGTACCATATTTTGTAAGCTGTATGGTACAACCATAGTGTACAACCTCTGAATATTTTCAACCTCTACCATCTCTGGAAATTCTAAAACTTATCTATAATTCCAACTTTCTTTTCATGGTTCAGTGAGCCATTTAAGTTTCTTCACCCTCATCATTCTTGCTCTTCAAACCAAAACAAACAAAGAGTTTAATTATAACACTGTTTTACCACTTACTGGCTTTCATAAGAAATTCATTCACACTAAGCACATAATGGTTGTATCCTTGATAATGATTAGGCTCAGAGAGAGGGGCAGGATCCAAATCAGCAAACCTGCTGTTGTACACAATCCTACTGGTGCTTTCTAGTGTCTTCTGGAGTTACACTGGTCACTCTAATAGTTAGGATTAGATTCTGGTGCACAGAACTGAAAATCCAATAGATAAGTGAGTTTTAGCTCTTTTTCACAAACTACCAAGAAGAAATAAATCAGTAATCTAGGATCAGAGTAATGGCTCCACACTAGAGAGTAACTCAGCTCTTTCTCATCTTCCTCTCTCTCCACACATGGAACTTATCTTCTAATCTAAACATCAAATTAGATTACAAAACTAGCCACTGGGGCTCCAGGAAGAAATGAGAAAAAAGATGAAATGGAAGGGGTGAAGAGCATCATCTGACAGCAGTCTGTTTCTGCTGTGATGCGTTTTCCCACATGTCCCAGTCAGTGATGGCAATGGTTACACTGAGCTGTAACACACTACAAGGCTTGTGTTCTTTAAGCTGGATGCACACTGCTCTGAATAAAATTGGATTTTGACTAAGAAAAATTGATATGTTGCCAATCTATCCTATCTACCATCTTCTTATGATAGAAAGAAAGGGCTTGCAATAGAAAGGGATGTAAAGCATATGACAGAGGAAAAGCAGAAGATTATTGGGAACAATAAAAAGAGATGAAGGAAAGTAAATAGGATTTGTGCAGAGTAGCAGTTCAAGGTAGAGAGAAATTGACTGAGAGATGAAGGTAAAGAGAATAGGATAAAAACAAAAAGTAATAATTTATTTGTTTATCTGCTTTTTACCAAGCATTGCACTAAGTTACTACTGAATGTACCATGGCAAACAAGAAAGAGAACAATTCCTGCCTTTGTAGTACTTTGAAAGTGCTAAAATTACAGTGACTCTAACTAGTTGGAGGGTCAGCCACCGAATAAAATAGTTCCAAATATTTTTATTATCTATAGCAAAGCAAAACCAATCCTCAAAATTTCAAAAATCCTCAAAACTTTAGCAAAGGAAAAGTATTTAAAATTGCTAGTGAACGCAATATGGTAAAGGCATCAGTATTGATTATTACTATTTACAAAATATAAAATTTCCTTATTTTTTCAATTATTTAGAATCCTTTTATTTTAGTAAAAATGAAAAGAATAAAAGTTTTCATTTCATATATGTAAGTTTGTGTATAAACCTACTATGAACATTGTTCTAAGTTAAACCTTGAAGGTAGTTAACGAACATCATCACATTTTACAGATGAGAAAAATGAATAGCAGTTTATTGGACAATATGTGGCCCATGGCCCTGTAACTAGTAAGTAGCTGAGCTAAGATCCAGTACTGGGAATCTAGTTCCAAAGTCTGTTATTTTCCAATTCATGATGCTTCCTCTCCATTGTCTATTCATTCATTCTCCTTAGATTTGTCTTCCACTTTCATTCATCTTAATTTAATTACTGTTAAATTTTCTTTAATCCCAGCTACTGTAAAAGGCTATGCTCTAAATAATATCAATATATTAAAGACAGATGAATGTATTAGAGAGGACAATAAAGAGAACAAAGTTCTATTTGAAGAGATCTGTCAAGTGTTCTGAAGAAGTATCATTTAATTTGTTGTTGGGACGATAGGTGGAATTTCAATAGAAAATAAAGACAGAAAGACATCTATAGAAAAGGAGAAAATTTTTCAAAAATCATTAAATCTATTAATATCTACCATGTACTTTAATAAAATTAAATAGGTCAATCAAACAAAGAAAGACGATCTCTGAAAAATTTCCAAAACAAAAAACTGTTCTTTATTATGATTGTTGCTGTTTTTCAGTATAGTAGAATTTGGAGAAGCAATACTATGAAACTAAAAGAGCACTGCAGTGCATGCTAAAAATCCTATGATTTTGCTCTGGTCCTTCTGTTTGCTAATTCTAGGGGTAATAAGATAACAATAATGTCAATCTAGCTTACTAGATTGTTTTAAAAATTAAGAAATTTTTAAAACTACTTTGAAAGCTATTAAGTGCTACACAAGTATAAGATTAGGTCATGATGACTAATCATTGTCATTATTGATGAGCTCAGTAAATAAAAGCTACAGGATAGTTGTAATGCACATCACACTGGAAAATTGATCCAAGAAAAATTCCACAGAAATGCAGTAACAGATGTTCCTATTGAGTTAAAGGACAGAATACTGTTGGGACTTCGATTTACAGCTTATAGTTAAACTGTAACAACAGCTTCTTTAGGTTTGTAAGTTTTTTTTTCCCCTGTCAATTTTTAGCTAAAATTTGCCATTAAAATAGTCTTGTCTTTGAGATCACACTGAAAGTTCCTATTCAGACCCTACTTAAAAAATTGAGCCACGGGGCAATTTAATTAAAGTTCCTTACAAAGCATAAAATTTAAGCAAGAAATTTCAGTTCCTATCAGGGATCTCTCCATATGGACTCTTTGCTATAAGTAAAGCATTTTCCTGCTCCAGCACAAGGCTTTCCGAGCCACGTTGCTCTACCTGGTTCCATTAGCCCCAGGGAATGAGAGAGGATTCCAAAATCAACAAAAAGTTTTCGGTTTCCCAGTTTCGTACCTTTCTCATACTTATAAAAGCTACTATTTTTTTGTTTTGCAATTTTTGGCTGGGGCCAGGTTTGAACCTGCCACCTTCGATATACGGGACTAGAGCCCTACTCCTTTGAGCCACCAGCACCTCCCTTAAAAGCTATTCTTTGGTTGGTTTTACAGTTGAATGTAAAAATATTATAGAAAGATATAATCAATTAACTATTCTACATTACATTTATTTTGGATTAAATACTTTGGACCCGAATACTTACTTTAAGTAGGATAAAAATTATCTCTCTTCAGATCAATCGCTACTGGATCAACCCCTTTTTTTCCTCAACTGCTCTGAAAGACTATCAACCTAAGGCAACAAATTACTTTCTAGCAGTGTCCTGCTTTTAGAATCTGTCAGCCAAACATGAGGATCATTTGCACTATCTATAGTACATTCCTTATTTGTAAAATTAAAATTTAATTTCAAAATTAGGTCCAACATGGTAGAATAGCTCTATAATTGGGGTAATTTTCTGTGTGTCTTGCTATCATAATGTTGTGATATTAGATATAGGAAAAACTTAACAGGAAGACTGACACTAGGATACTTTGCAATAAAGTTTTCATTCATCTTCTCTGATTATTTTTTAATCCTAAATTAAACAATGCAGTTATAAAAAAAGAAAGAAAACAGGACGTGTAATCCTACATTGAATCAATAAAAATATAGCAGAAACTATGGAACATTTTGACCTATTTATTGAAATTCATATTGTTTAATATTATTATATTATTAAGAAAAAACACTATAAAATAACATAGAAAATAACATTTTCTAGTTCAAAAAATTTTGGACTTATCTAATCAATTGCCAGTGATTAAAGGGAACTATATGAGTTAACAAATAACCCATGAATTTGTTAATTGCCTTGTGGATATTATTTACTTAACCATATTTCTTTAGATTAAAAAATAAAAATGATTACAAATCCTGTTATACAGTTTATATCTATATCTTCAATTATATTTACACATATAGAGGAAAGAATATAACACAGGAGAAAAATATATATATATACATGTATATATGTATATATTTTATATATTCCCCCCAGAAAGTCTACAGTGAAAAAGAAAGGCTATCAGATTAAATATTGGGAAATCTACATTTTAGTCTCTGGCTAAAATGTCTCTGGCTCTGGCTCTCTGGCTGTGTGATGGTTTGCACTTCTCTTAACCCTTGTGCTGTCACATTCATAAGTGGAATGACTGGATGAGATGAAACATACGGTCATGTCTACCTTAAGGATACTACATTTCCTTGAAATATTATCTAAGGACATGTCCAAAGTCTTTACCCTGCTTAGATACAATTCACAAGAGTCATTTCTCTTTTTCTTTTACCTTGATCAAAGATGACTAAAACTGATAAAAGCAATTTGTTCAATTCTTCACTATGACAAAGCATTCTATCATTTCTGACCTACATGTCTATCAAATACAACTGCTAATTTAACAGTTCACCAATTACTGTTGAACTCATAAAAGAAATTTTTATTATAATTTATTACACTGCTTCCCTGTTTATAACTTTAATCTCAATAACATATATGACTTTAGAAGACTGTCTTATAACATGTAACTAGTTTTTTAAATCTTTTTAATAACCCATTTGAAGAAATAGATACAGTCAGCTTTTCTTTAAGTAGTTTATTTGAAGATTATTTTCTGCACCTCGCTGATTAATCCCTCCCCCCAGAATCTATTAAATTTTACTCAGGAGCACAGAAAAGAATTGAGATATCTCCTCTTTGTATTAATAATATCCAACTTAATAAACAGTAAAGAGACATACATTAAATAGGGAAATTGTGCTCTTTACACAATTTTATATCATTCTTTGCAATCAGTTACAATAACTACTAAAACACAAGGTAACATTCTATTAGGAAATAAAACATTATTTCTCAAAATCACAAATAGCATTGCTAAACAATGGAAGGGAAAAAATGGATGAAAATTCCTATGTGAATGACATTGGTAAGTTCTGAAAAAATTTACTGTAATTTAATCTTTCTTCATTTTTTCAAAAAACAATCATCTATAAAAAAGTTTTTAAGAACTTTGCCTGAGATGATACTGAGCTTTCTGATCAAGATAAAATGTTTTGTATGCAGGGTGGCACCTGTGGCTCAAAGGAGTAGGGCGTCAGCCTGGTATGCTGGAGGTGGCCGGTTCAAACCCCGCCCTGTCCAAAAACTACAAAAAAAAAAAAAGTTTTGTATGCAAACAAATAGAGGCTCTACAAAGTCCTTATAATTGTCTATAACTTGCCTAGATAAATATATATATACCTTTTAAAATATAAGCAGAATAATTTTACTAGTCTTTAAAATATAATTATAATTATGCTAAATGACATATTTTCCCAGGAAGAGATTTTCCATTAATATAAATTAAATTTAAAAATTGGCGTATATTTAAAAATTATTCACAAAGAAGTTCAGAATACCCTTCCCACTTCATTGACCTTAGTTTTTCAATTAAAAAATAAATTTTACTGGGATTATTATTCAAATTGGTTTGAATCTGGGAGAGAATTTTCTTATTAAATCTCTGTTTATTTATTTTTTTAATTTTTGTCTCTGTGATGTTTTCTAGTTTTTGGCATTCAGATTTGTACTTTTTTTGTTACATTTGCTCTAAATTTGTATTTTACATTTTTGTTGCTCGTATAAATCACATTTTTATTTTAATTTTCAATGTTTGCACTGTTAGAGAATTGATTTACAGTAGTTCCCCCTTCTGCATGGTTTTGATGGTTTTGCTTTCTGCAGTTTCAGTGGCCTGCAGTCAACCATAGGTAAATATTAAAAATGTTAAATGAAAAAGATCACACTTTTGGTGCATATTTGAAGGGTCAGGAGAAAACTTCCAAATACGGATCAAAAATGTTTTCACATAGTAAATGAGAAAATCTCATGAATGTTATGTCAATCAGGTTGATAAAAATATCTCATATTGTATGTGAAACCCGCACACTGTACCCCAGGATTGAATTATTGGACACAGCTATGATTCAATAAAAAAAAAAGAAAAATTCCAGAAATAAACAATTTAACAGTTTCAAATTGCACACTATTCTGACTAAAGTAATGAAATATACTCGGTATATACTCAGATGATCAAAAATTATTTTACAACAAAGACAATTGCACCAGAATGTTTATTGCAGCCCAATTCATAATAGCCAAGACATGGAAACAGGCCAAGTGCCCATCGACCTATGAATGGATTAACAAATTGTGATATATGTACACCATGGAATACTATAAAGCCATAAAAAGATGGAGACTTCACATCTTTTATGTTTACCTGGATAGAGCTGGAACATATTCTTCTTAGTAAAGTATCTCAAAAATGGAAAAAAAAGTACGCAATGTACTCAATATACTATGAAATCAATATATAACCACCTACACACTCATACGAATGGTAAAACATAACTATAATCCAGAAAGTAGAAGAGAAGAGGAAAGAGAGGGGAGGGGAGGGGGTAAATGGGAGGAGGGAAATTGGGGGGATCTCACCTAATGTGCATGATGTAATGGTACATTTCACAACTATTAAGAAATGAGTATAATTGTGATGGATGTGTTACTTAGTTCAATGTAAGCATTTCACATTGTATATTGAAGCAGTATCCTGAACCCCATAAAGGCATCAATGTACAAAGTTATGATTTAATAAAAAATAATTAAAAATAAAA
>CAUYRH010025716.1:0-25992 GCA_963574655.1 Perodicticus potto
GGTGGAGGGAGGGTGATTGGTGGGATCACACTTACGGTGCATCTTACAAGGGTACAAGTGAAAATTACTGAAGGTAGAATATAAATGTCTTCATATAGTGATTAAAAGGCCATGTAGGCTATGTTAAATAGTTCAATGAAAATATTTCAGATTGTATATGAAGTCAGCACATTGTGCCCCATGATTGCACCAATGTACACAATTATGATTAAATAAAAAAAAAAAATAAAAATATGATATGAGAAATAAAAATATAAGTTATATGCTTTTAAAAATCAGTAATCACATATTAAAAAACAAACACATATAGCTAAGAAAAATGCAAGATTTTAAGGCCTCCCTGACTCCCAGCTGCAGTCAGATTACTTACAAGTGATTACAATTCATTTTCCTCACTAAAATAATTTTAAATTTGTGGTGAAGCCTTTTTATCCCTAAGAAGAAAATTTAGGTTTAATAAGTCAGGAGATTTATATGACATTCTCCAGATGGCAGGCAGAGCCGGTGGTTTGCCAGTGGGGGAATGGACTGGAGTAAGCCTGGACTTTTTTCTTTAGCGTGACGGAGCTATCCTGCGTGACTGCACAACGGTGGATATGAAACACGGTGTGTTTGTTAAAACACGTGGCAACTCAGAGCAGCAGCAGTGAAACTGCTGTACACAATCAGACTCGGCCGATGAGCAAGTGAACAAGATAAAGCTGGAAGATCCTGGGGATCCAGGGTAAAACACAGACTGAACATATATTTAAATTTATAATAGATGCAGGAAACAACCTCCTTGAAGGGGAGGGTTGAACATGCTATTGACCTGAATGCCTTTGGAAGTGTGCGGAAATTCTAAGAAGGGTAGGTAAGCTCTGTAGTCCTGTTGTTAATGCTGCTTCTCCAGGGAGCGGGTTGGGACTCTTGTAAAACACGTCGGGGGTGCTGGGAGTGAGCACATCACAGTGGGGAGGAGGGGGCTCGACTGACTCTGTGGAGGTGGGGGCTGCACATCAGGACCCCCTGCGATGAGGAGTGGAGGTCTGGACCCTGGCAGGAACACGTGTCCCTGACACAGACATGGCTGAGCACACGCAGGAGTGTGTCAGAGACTCAGTGCACACACACATGGTCCCTCCATCGGTCAGCTCGGTGCCCTGGAAGCCACAGCACCCCATGCAGCCACACCTCCAGCACCCGGTCTTGGTTCTTGCACCCTTCTCCTACATCAGGAACCAGGAGAAACACCGGGTTCTAGGACAGGGTCGGAAAGTTGTCAGATGGGCCCAGAGTGTCTGGTCATGCCCGTAAGGAAGGACATTCCCAGATGAACAGAAGTCACACCATGGGGGCTGTCCAAGGAGACAGGAGCCCATTGGAAGAATGTCCTGTGGCCGTATATTCTGGGGGAAAAATACAAATATGGTCATGTTGGGTTATTATCTGAGGCATCATTAAATACCCACGAGTCCGTGTTGCTGCACATAAATTATTGGGTAGATGATGAAATTGTGGAGAATGAACAAATACCACGTATCGCATGCAGAAGAATCCCCAGAAATGGATTTGGATACCCGGAGGTTGTGGAGGTGAAAACATATTTAAATTCATAATAAATGTATGAAACACCTCCCTGAAGGGGAGGGGTGAACATGCTATTGACCTAAATGCCTTTGAGGTAACTCCCCAGTCCTTACGTGCGGGCTGTGCCTGGTCACTTCCCTCCAGAAATCACAGGACAGGAGGGGAAATCAAATTTACAGCAGAAAATCTGAGGACATTCTGCTGCAGGATGACCCAGGCCAACACCGTCACGGCCTGTCCAGTGTGATCCTCAGGATGACGTGACAATCATGGACCTTCGTCTCTGTCACCTCCCCTTCCCAGCCTCCAACCACAATCTGATCGCAGGACAAACATCTGAACTCCCCCCACAAGGACATTCTGCAAAATGCCCGGCCAGCACTCTTCTATGGTGTCAGCCCCCACCCCCCAGATGTCTAAGAAACTGTCACAGGGAAAAGGAGAAGAGACACCAATAAAGTAACGTTAAAAAAAATCTAAGGAAAACTGAACCAAGGTTGGACTCTGCTCAGTCACGATGTATCACTGTTGCTTCGCAGACTGTGGCGAACGTTGAATCCCAGTGTAAAAAGTGAGTCACAGGGGAAAAGGGCGTGGGGTACAGCACCTCTCCCAGCAATATCTCAACTTTTCTGTAAAGCTAAAGAGAAAAGAAAGTTTATTCAAAAGATTTAAAGGAAAAAGTTAAGGGGACTAAGAAAGTGAAGTGGGGGTTTGGCAGAGCGGCTCCCTCTGGCTGCGTGTCCAGGTCAGAGAAGGAGTCAAGCTTCATCTCTGTCGTATTATGAGTGTTGGGGACAGCAGGGGGGTGACTGCTGCAGAATCAGTCCCGTGATGTTCAGGGCGGGGGACGTGTCACATAGGCACACTCCCAGGACAAAGAAATCAGTCTGCGTTCCCTCCCCGCTCCCTGACGGCTTTGCAATGGCTTTGCCCTTGGTGCCACTCGGCCCCCGAGGACTGACCTCACCAAGGTGGTGTAAGCTGTGCCCCGTGCTGGGGAAGCGTGGACTGTGACACAGGCTGTCATCGCACCTCACAGTCGCTCCTCTTACGGGGACTCAGGCCGAAGCCACAGTTTTCGTATTTTGTCCG
Organism: Perodicticus potto; assembly: GCA_963574655.1. NCBI lineage: Eukaryota > Metazoa > Chordata > Mammalia > Primates > Lorisidae > Perodicticus > Perodicticus potto. The sequence goes on from CAUYRH010025716.1 coordinate 2,665, forward strand.
GGGAGAGCAAGGCTGGAAACCATTTCCTTCAGAGTGTGGTTAGGCCTATTGTCAACTTGTGGAATCTCCCGCTTTTTCAGGCAGACAGACCAATAAGGCAGCCTCAGAGTCTTGGGGTCAGGCCCATTTTATAGTTCAGGAAATCACCACTTCGCTGTTGGACAATTTCATCAGTGATTTATGACATATTTATCTTCACTCTAACATCTGCATCATTGCAATGTAAACGTCGAAGTCAGAGCCTCCTGGGTCTTGTTTTGCACTGGATGCACCCATCTCAAGGAACAGAATTTACCTTTTTATTTTTTTATTAAAGTCCACTGATGTTTGGAGCCTCACTGCCAGCATACTAGGGTATGACGGTCGTAGGTGGACACAGGCTTGGAAAAACTGTTTGGAAAAAGGGAAAGAGAACCCCCCATCCACACCCGTGTCTGTCCCTCCCTCCCTCCACTTCACCCCCTGCGGGCGTCCAGCCCTGGACAGGTGCGGCTCTGCCACCTGCGCCCCCCATTGCATCTTCCTTCCCTCTCCCCCTCCCCAGAGGGCTCCAAACAAGGACAGACATTGAGGCAGGGACAATGTCCCAGGTCAGCCCTTGAGCATCCTCAGACTGAACCCTCGCTTCCCTTCACCACCCGTGTGCCCTCACTAGCCCTGTCACCAAGTAGACCTGCCACCACCCGCCAGTCTGCAGCTGCTCTGCCTTGTCACGGGGTGACACCAACCCCGAAAAGGGCGATGCCACACCAGGGGAGAGTGAATTGTCCAAGGTCACGTTTGCTCTATAAACTATTTCATTTTTAACTTTTGTTACATACACAGAAGTAGTAGACAGAGTAGAATGAACACACTCACACACATCGCTCATCCAGACACACACAGACACGCACACCGTCCACACCAGCACATGCCAACATTCCCCGGCTCACCCCATCCATTACACTTGCAACTTCTCTTCATCTTTCCTTCTTCCCAACCTCCCTTTCTCCCTCCCTCCCTCCTTCCTTCCTTCTTTCCCCCCTTTCTTCCCTCTCTCCCTCTTTTTCCTTTATTTTTCTTTTTCCCTTTTTTCTTTCTTCCTAAGGTTGGAATCTTTAAACACAGAAGACATGATGAGACCTGATCTCTACCAGGGTTTCCAACTTCCAGAGAACACTTTCATTCATTTTTCTTGTTCAATTAAAAGTATATGTATGCATATATATATAATTTTAGCCTTGGGAACACACGGCTCTGAGTCTGATGAGACTAAGAATATCATGATCCTGTTTCAAAATAAAGAGAAACGAAAGCAAAGGGAAAGAGAAAGACTTTTAACAGACTGTTTAACTAAGTCCACGGAAATTATAGTTTGTGGTAATTATTAGTCCCCAAAGAGAAACAATAGCATCTTTTCCTTCTCTAATAAATAAATATCTTTAAGATATTAGCACAAATAGCAAAAATAGGTGGGCACCTGTAGTCCCAGCTACTGGGGAGGCTGAGGCAAGAGAATCTCCTAAGCCCGGGAGTTAGAGGTTGCTGTGAGCTGGGACTCCACGGCACTCTACAGAGGGCAATAAAGTGAGACTCTGTCTCTACAAAGAACAACAACAACAAAAGAAAACAATAATAAGCTCTGAGGAAAAAATAAAGTAGACAAAAACAAGACTGGGAAGGATTAGAAGAAAATCATAAATTCTGCAAACTGCACCTAGGATTTCAAGCACTCATGGAGAGACGGGGGTTGGGAGAGGTTTGACCCGTATCACAGATGGGTTGAGGTTTGACCAGTGTCACAGGCAGGGTTGAGGTTTGACCGGTGTCACAGGCAGGGTTGAGGTTTGACCCATGTCACAGATGGGTTGAGGTTTGACCAGTGTCACAGGTGGGGTTGGGAGAGGTTTAACCCCTGTCACAGGTAAGTTGAAGTTTGACCCATGTCATAGGTAGGATTGAGATTTGGCCGGGTGTCACAAGTGGGGTTGAGGTTTGACCCGTGTCACAGATGGGTTGAGGTTTGACTCGTGTCATAGGAGGGGTTGAGGTTTGATCCATGTCACAGGTGGGGTTGAGGTTTGACCCGGGTCACAGGTGGGGTTGAGATTTGACCTGTGTCACAGGGGGGTTGAGGTTTGACCCATGTCACAGGTGGGGTTGTGGCCTCTGTGGCTTTTTCACAGAGCAGAGATCTGACCCCCCACCCAGAGAGATGCAGGCTGGATGGCTCAGTGTGTTAAGAAGGAGGACTGTGGTCAACAGATGTACAATATGGAAAATCAAATATTTGTTCTCATGCATTTTTGCATTTTTCAGACTGTATCCAGTGAACGCGACAAGTTGTACACTCAGTAAATAAAGAAAACTGGAGCAAGGAAATTCTGCTTGACAACCACATGATCTATAATAATAACTCAATTCAAGAAGAATTTCCTCTCATACCACTTTGGAGTTTTGTGCCTACACAAACTATTCACATCCATCTCAAATAAACTTATAATATAGATGCATTCTTTTCATGGAATGTCAGATGTTTAAAAAGTGCATTTGGTAATAAAAACCCCACATACTCTGTAAACTAAATGCCCCAGGGCTGGTCCCGCGTCGGTGAGATTGAATTTCCTCTCCTGCTGTCCACAATGCCTTTTATAATTCCTGAAGTTCTTTGCTCTGCTGGTAACTCCGCTCTGCCCCGGCTGCTGCTAACCCCAGTAAAAACACCTGTACAAGTCAAGGGCTCCACTTAGGACTAGAAGTGGCTGGGGCCGAGCTCTGGACCCAGGTAGGACCAGGGTCCTCAGTGCCCGTGTAGGGCTGGACTCTGCTCCTCCCCAGTTGCAGGTGCTCCCTGCCTTCCACAACCTGCTCCTTCAGAAAAAGCACCCCTGAATGTGCGGCTACCGAGAAACGACCAGCCTTCCCTTTAACAAACAAAAATCTGAAATCTCCATTCTTGTTTGTCGTCAGTTGGGAAATGGCAACGATATGGGAGGCTATGGTGCAATAAATGGAAATACCCGTATTCAGTTACTGTGATACCAACCAACAGCGTTATGTTATTAGGTCTTCACTCATGACAGTGACAAGCCTCAAACACATCTTTCCATGCTTTGTAACATTAAATGGGATGACACATGTATCTGCTCTGTATTTGGGGACTAAGTTCAGCTTTATGAAACTGCATTAATATGTTATCAACACAAAAATCTCTGGGTTTCAGGCACTTCTGATTCATAAAACATCACACACCTGAAATTGCATGAAAGCAGGGAACAACAGGGCATAAAACCTTTACTGTCTCAAATTAGCACATTCTACACAAAGCCTGTAGTGCTGATACGTGTCACGAGGGTGGCTTAGAGACCTCGTGTCACTCATAAACCTGGCTGGAGGTGGATTATTCCTTCTCCGACCCCAATATCACAGGACAGCAGAAATGCTTCGGAGCTGGTGCAGTGAGTTTCTGTGAGTGCCCTGTGTAGGTGTAAGGGAACGTACCTCCTTGAAAATCTGAAAATGATACTTATGACCTGAAGTCAACCACTTTAAACATTTCCTAAGTAGAGTTCATCTTTTCTTGCCCATCCTTGTACATTTTAATTTTCTGTCTGCTCATTTAATCCCAGCTAATTAGGAGATTTTACTGACATGTAATGCCGGACTTTTAAGCCAAGCTCGCAATTACGGGGAGCAAGTACTGCCCCTGGCACTGTGGCCTGCAGGTTAATCATTAATTCCTCAGAAAGCATTTTTCCTAACGATGCTTTACAATGAAGTTGTCAAATTCCTTCCCAGGACAGTGGATTTCACCATGTATCAAGTTTTCCTCCTCAAAATGCTAGATAGGAAATACTGCGACTTTGATACTTAGATCATTTCAGTTAGAAAAGGAAATAGGGTGATGGTCAAAGTATCGTCATCTCTCTCGAAAGGCAGATTTTATTAATGAGTTTACCTCACACATCTAGCCACAATGTATTTAGAACAACCTAATCATTTATTTATTAAAGATGATTCTGACACCTGAACTATTTTGTGTAAAGTTAGTTATCATCGAGATGGCGGTTAGGGGGAGAAAGAGAGAGAGAGAGAGAGAGAGAGAGAGAGAGAGACATACATTGGTTTGATTTTCCTAAATAATGATCAACAATTTTTTTTTTTGCAGTTTGGGGCTGAGGCTGGGCTGGAACCCGCCACCTCCGGCATATGGGGCCGGCACACAATCAACAAGTTTTTGACATTGATAAATGTTTTCTTCCCTGAATCAAGAAAATTCAATACTTCTAACATTAATCTCATCTTCGTATCTCCCAGCCAAGCTTTTCACCAAGTTCCCTCAAATCTCTCATCGTGCTCCCAGGCAGGTGTGAGTGGTGAAGTAACTCTCAGCGTCACTCTTTCCTGGACCCCCAAATTCCGCCGTGAGCGTCCCATCAGCTTCCTCTGCATACATTCCCTCTCTTTGTGCCCTGACCGCCGATCTCAAGATTAAGGAACATACTGTCTCATAATTATGTGTTTTTCTACAATTCTTTAATATGTATAGGGAACTAATTTTTTTGTTAAAAATATTCTCTGTCACCCTAAGGAACATTTACATTAAATATCCACTCACAAGGGATCTTCCCGAGGACTCCGCCTGTTTGAACCATGATGTAGAATACAAACTTTAAAATCTAGATAGTAAATGATTGTTCAAAATGACAGCTGGTCCCAGTCACAGCTGCATTTGTGTGGCTGTCATGGAGCTCAGTCTTGCCACGGCTTCTCCAACCAACATGTGCCATAATCTCGGGAGACATTCCGCGAATGTGGTAACGTGGTCATTCACAGCTGTGCTGGGATTGTCTGCTCTACCTGGCGTCCAACACACCCACCCAGATCTTTAACCTGCAGCTTCCAAAATGCTTTAACCACTTAGTTAAATCAATAAAAACTTTGAAATAGACCTACCTTTCTGTGATTTTCTAAGTGCAAGAAAATACACCCCGCGAAAATATCTGAGGACATGATTTAATTTCCTCAGCTGAGCCTTGGGTGTCAGGCGGGACACAAAGCCCAGCCCTGGGTGTCAGGGGGGACGCAAAGCTCAGCCCTGGGGCTCAGGTGGGACACAAAGCCCAGCCCTGGCTGTCGGGGGGGGGACACAAAGCCCAGGCTTGGGTGTTAGGGGGAATGCAAAGCATAGCCCTGGGTGTCAGGGGGGGGCAAAGCCTAGGCTTGGGTGTCAGGGGGGACACAAAGCCCAGGTTTGGGTGTCAGGGGAATGCAAAGCCCAGCCCTGGGTGTCAGGTGGGAGGCAAAGCCCAGCCCTGGGTGTCAGGTGGGAGGCAAAGCCCAGCCCTGGGTGTCAGGTGGGAGGCAAAGCCCAGGCTTGGGTGTCAGGGGGGTGCAAAGCCCAGTCCTGGGTGTCAGGGGGGAGGCAAAGCCCAGTCTTGGGTGTCAGGTGGGAGGCAAAGCCCAGCTCTGGGTGTCAGGGGGGATGTAAAGCTGAGTCCCGGATGTTGGTGACATTCCACCGAAGGTCTTCAATGCATTTGACTATACCTGTGTTTGTATCACAGACTTGGAGGTTGCCTAGAGCCCTGCTGAATAGATCGGTCTCCCACGCAAGGACATAGTGTGGCTCACCTTCAGTTCCTCAGTCTAAACCACACACAAATCCTGTGGGGACTCACTTGGTCCTACATTTTCACCCTCACTCCTCTGGGTGTGGGACCTGGGACAGCAGCACTGGGCTCCTCTGGACTTGGGCAGAAACACAGACTCCCAGGATCTTCTGCTGGGCAGCTGGGGCAGGGCTTCCTAGCTGGAGACCCCAGGGCGGTACTGGCAGGTGTGCACAGGGGCTCCGACTGCATAGCCTCTGCCATCCCCAGACAGGAAGGACAAGCCCAGTGAAAACATTTGCCTCGTGGGGTTTCATTTCACAATTGTTGTAAATGTCATTACAGCCTTTTGAATTACTCGGTCATGCGGGCTAATAATTTCAGTTCTGGCCTCTAAATGTCATTCAAAAGATCTGCTCAGAAAATCAAAATGAAGAATATTAAGTTATGAGGACTTTGTCCATTCACTGCTTTCCTCCCAACTCTAAGAGCTTTATTTTTAGAAGAATAATTGCCTCCTTTGTACTGAGGACAAATTAATAACCACTTGCATTTAGCAATTTCAGCTTCACCATTGGAAGGGCTCATGTACCCATCGGGGTAGAATATCGAAATGGCAATTAGTTAAAATTTAGCTGGCCTTGTGAAAGAAAAAAGAAAACTCTGCATTCCAATGGTGAGAGTTGTTAAATGAGGACATTTGGGTTACTGGGCAAATATTAAATTACATGAGTTTGCAGAAGCCATAAACATGTTATCCCAGAGCCTACAGCAAGATAAAGAAAGGCACAACAAATAGGCTTTAAAATCACGTTTTAATTAGACGAACTGTTTTACACAGAAACCCTGACACAGCACCAGCCATGGGGCCATGCGGCAAGCTAAACGTATAGATATGAGCCATCTATTTAGTAATAAAAATGCACTACTTTATAAGCAGTTTTGCTCAAAATAATGACTTTCATAAATCATTATAACTAGAATGATATTGAATTGGGAATATGCCCTACTTGACTTTACTGTTACTAAACATTATCTCTGGGCACCGTGACAAAGTTCCATCTTAGAGATGTGTTTCTCAATAATACGAAAATGTAATAAACTACAAAGTTCATTATCAAAATACTTGATTTGCCATTTCAGGGATGGTGCGGGTGGAGTTGGTGGAGTTGGGACATTAGAGAAACGCAGCTGAGGCTCTCAGCACATTTTCTGGTCTCTGTGTATCAGTGACAAACACGCTGATGACTTCTCTGTTCTCCTTCTTCCCGTGGGCAGACAGCTTTGTCTGCAGCCTCACAGACTGAGTTCTCATGGTTTGCTCTGGTATCTGAGATGCTTTGTTGTCTGCCCACCACCCAGCTCCTTCATGTTTCCTGTCACCTAGAGGGTCCCAGCACCTGTCAGGAGGGGACATTGGCCGGGTCACCTGAGAAAATGGCAGAGCTCCAGCTGTTGGCCTCAGGGAACCCTGGTGGCCACCAGGGCCCTATGTATAGTCTGTCCCTCTCCGAGGACACAGCCAAGAAGTGTTTTAAGACTATTTATAAGGGAAGAAGGAAGAAGGACAGTGTGAGAAGAATTCCAGACGGTTGAAGTTGTATGAATGTGACTCAAAGGGAAACTCCAGCACTGTCCAGCACGGAAGACCAGCACTCAGCAGAGGCTGAAAAGCATCCCAAATGACCACATCGTGGGGATGTAGGAAAGACTCACAGACAACCAACTACAAAAAACGGTAGGAGCTGGTGATTGATGAAAAATGGGACACCACAGTTGGTCCTGCAGACTCTGAGGGATCATGGGACATTGCCAAGAGCAACCACCTGTCAGCAAGGGGGAAAACCCGGAGGCACAGATGAACCTACACACGCACACCTCACCCACACTCAACCAGAAGCTGTGCTTTGAATTTTGAGTGTGGATGCTTCTCTGGGCTAGCAGTGTGCAGAAGAAACTCTCTCCTCACCCTTGGCAGTGGCCGAGAGAAGCAACCCAGTCAGCAGCATTGTCATGAGGCCAAGAGACACAGGCTCTCCACAGGGGACAAGGCCAAAAGACTCAGGCTCTCTACAGTGGACAAGGCCAAGAGACACAGGCTCTCCATAGGGGACGAAGGCAAGAGACACAGGCTCTCCACAGAGGACAAGGCCAAGAGACGTAGGCTCTCCACAGGGGGCAAGGCCAAGAGACGCAGGCTCTCCATAGGGGGCAAGGCCAAGAGACGCAGGCTCTCCACAGTGGAGGGTGTTGCCAGGGGTCACCCCAGTGACTTCTGTGTGTCATGTCTCCTCTTCCCATGATTCATACAACATGTCCCGGTGTGTACACTGTTCACACTTGACTATAAAATCGTCTGCGGTTAGATGGTTTTAATAGCTGTGGGTTAACAAGTTCTGGGCACATTTAAAGTAGGCTAAGTTAAGCTATGATGCTGAATAGATGTATAAAATGCATTTTTGGTTTAGGACATTTTCAGTTTAGGATGACTATTTCTGCACGTAACCCCATTGTAAGATAAAGAGGATTCTTAATAAAACTTTGTGCTTTTCGTTCACCAAATCATTTCTATGTTTGGCCTTAGTATTTTTATCTGAAACCCTTGGGCACTGGCAAATTTTAAAGGTAAAGATCTATTAGTAATAATAAAATAAAGAATTATGCTTCATAATCTATATTTATTTTATAAAAATCACCCATGCCCATGGGGTGAAAGCAACTCTCAGGAGATAAAGTGCAAAATGAATCCCCCCCCCCAAGAAAACTTAATTGAGATTATTTATAATTTAAAGGAATTACCATTTAATTGTTTTATATTAACCTTTTCATTGTTTTCTGGAATTTCCCCATTCATTATTTAGTCTAATCCATACACCTGTCTTGTTAAGTAATAGCCTTATATACTCATAATCAGGCAAGGTTAGATTTAATGAGTATCTTGGAGAGCCCTCTCCTTTGTAGACTGAGTGTGTGAGTTTTGGGGTCTGAGGATGACCAGATTGGGGTCCCCCAGCCCGGCGACAGAGCACAGTACCCCCAACCCCCTAGGACTCCTCTCACTTGGCAGGTCTGTGTCAGGCATGTGATGTGACAGGTCAAACGTCAAACCTCACACCTCCTACCTCACACCTCCTACACTGTTCTTTATTTTCCACAACTTTTCAGATAATATTTTAAACTTGTGACATGTTTAATACTACAAAAACTGAAAATTATACAAATAGATGAGTCCAATATACACGTGAAGAAGAAGTGATGCTGGATGGTGAACCTAAAATATGGAAATTTTATGTACATGAATTATGAGCTGATGGAAAACAGACTCTGGAGACAGATGAGCCTCAGAAACCCACTGTCCCCCTGAACATATCCCAACGGTGGTGTGATCAGGGCAGAATCGAGTTGGGTGATCAGTAGCCGTGCTTGAGTCTTACGAGCTTCTGTGAAGAAGACAGTAAGTTGGACATGAACCAAATAAAATTGTTCCCCAAATGCGGACAATGGATCATCTTTCTTGCTTTTCTGTAAAATACAAAGCCCTGGGCTGTAGATAAGGTAGGAAGTTACTCCAATCAGCATGTATTTTAGTACTACCATCAGCAAATGTAGACTTGTCAGTGAACTAAAATTTAAGCAATCATGCTGAGATTTCTCCAAGAGAGAGTGAGAGGGTGGGTGGAAGGCAGGAGATTTGATAGGTATATGAAACTACATTATTTAGAATAGATAAAAACTTGATAAATATTCATCAATACTCTCTCCTATTCAGGGAAGCAATTCCTAACAATTGTGAAGGATAAAATAAAAAGTAATTACAGATGATTAGAATTCTCAAAATCATACACTCGGATGAAATAAAAAATTTCTTCAGAAATCTTCAAATGACAATTTTCTGAATTAATTTTAAGTTTGTAGCACCTAGAATGGTCTAAATGTATCCTGCTGATTACTCATACTGAGAGAATGTAATTATGATGATTCCAATATTGTTCAGCACGCTCACTGTAACTCAGACTAATAGGAGACTATGTGGAAATAATGTAAAGACGATAATGAACAAAATATAGAAGTGTTGAAATATCAGGCCTGACAACCAAGCAGAAAGTCTTAGACAATGCCTCTGTAAACAACTTAGCATTGTTTTCTGATTTTGTGTTCGCTCATCTTTCATTTAAACAAGCACCTGCCTTAACCATGGCTATGAATATTGTGTAATTCTACATCTCTTCAGCCATTTTGTTTTTGCACAGCAATTAATATTTTAACATAATTTTAATAGATTAGCTAACTTTTTTAAGGGTATAGTTTTTTTTTTAATTTTTATTAAATCATAATTGTGTACATTGGTGCAATCATGGGGCACAATGTGCAGACTTCATATACAATCTGAAATATTTTCATTGAACTATTTGACATAGCCTTCATGGCCTTTTAATCACTATATGAAGACATTTATATTCTACATTTAGTAATTTTCACTTGTACCCTTGTAAGATGCTCCGTAAGTGAAGGGTATAGTTTTTACTTTAGTTTATTCAATTACATATTACTTTGAGAAGATTTAAGTTAGAAACTACATTTGCAATTTGGGGTGGAGATTTTGGAAGGTTCAAAATTATTTTTCTATTTATTTTTAATTAAAATCAAAGTAAATATTATCCAGCACCTCACTGTTAAACCAATTTATCAACACCGATGAGAGGCAGAACATGTTTCTGAAAACAAAGGAAGTCCATGATAGAACAATAAGACTCTTATTTAAAAATTGAGAAGATTTGCAGGCAGAAAATTCATCCTTAAGATTAAACATTCTAGGCTAAAAATATTGTTAAAAGTAAAAAAAAATTGACAAATAATTTATTTTGCATTTACTGTTTTTGAAATTTATTCATTATTTTCTGAGCTGCTGCATTCCTGGCTGTGGGCTCAGGAACACCACCAGCCATGCTTCCCGGGTTCGCCTGCTCACCGCCCCACCGGGAGCAAGGCCAACAATACCCCAGCTTCCTTATATCTTTTCTCTCCACTGTCACTGTGAGTTGCTTTTGTCCTCACGGCGCTGCCTCCAGACTGTAAGAAGATGCGCCATCTCTAGCATCAAGTCCACGTTCCACTGAGAAGGAAGACAGGCTAGTGTCAAGGAAAAGTCATCTCCAAGACTTTGGCTTTTGGAGACTCCAGTGTCTCTTTCTTCCCAAATAACCAGGAAAATAAGCAGTTTATCTAGACATGTTGTTTTCCCAAAGAAAATTAAGATTCAGTGGCCAATAGTGAGAGCTTCAGGGGCCAACGTCCATGTATGCTGCAGGCACCAGCAATGGGTGCTGAGTTACCAGTGGGAACAACATGGCCCCTGAAAGCAAATGGAAGAATCAGGTTGCAAAGGCTCTTAGTTCTCACTGGTGCTGAGACCAAGCATGAACTTCCTCTGCCTTACTCAGACCCTCGCACCTGTGCTGGCTGCATTCTGTCTTCTTCAAGCATGCCTTCCATTCCTCTTTTTAATCAGAATGCGTCTTTTATTAAATAATAAAACTCCTCCTGTCACAGGAGTCAAGAGATTTTAAATAGGATTATTATGTCAAAATTCCAAGTGAGAGACTCTAGATCTTAAATTTCCACAGTAACATTTCTAAAAAATAATTTTATAAAAGTAATTATAATTGTTCACAAAGGGTTTTGTTTGTTTCCTTTGGAGATGAAGTCTCAAAAAAGTTGAAGTAGCCTTTGTGATCATTAATATGGACTGGCCCCCAAACTGAGGGGAAAATGGTGCCAACGAATAACACGTAGCCATTAAACACTTTTACTCAATATAATGAGTATAAATTCTGTTGAACTGGAAGGATATTCCATCGTTTTTATTAACAGCAGCAGGTTTTTAATAAGATAGTATAATCAATTTTATGCAGATGTGGCTATAAACCCTTGCTTATGGAGCTGTGTTAGTATCAGTGGCGTTTCGTCTGGGTAATGATGTTAGACAATAATTTTATTGTCTTCTTCGATGTAGTCGTTATTTAAATTAAATTAAATAAGAATTATTTGGGGGGCAGAGCCTGTGGCTCAGTGAGTAGGGCACCGGCCCCATATGCCGATGGTGGTGGGTTCAAACCCATCCTGGCCAAACTGCAAAAACAAAAAAATAGCTAGGCATTGTGGTGGGTGCCTGTAGTCTCAGCTACTTGGGAGGCTGAGGCAAAAGAATTGCCTAAGCCCAAGAGTTGGAGGTTACTGTGAGCTGTGACACCACAGCACTCTACTGAGGGCGATAACGTTAGACTCTGCCTCTACACACACACAAAAAAGAATTATTTGGTAAGCCTCCGGGGAAAGGCAGGAATGCAAGGAATGCAGATATTGGGAAGAGGGCTCTGTGCCAGGATTTCCGTGCATCAGAAGCGAGGCCACAGGTGAGGAAAAGTGTCCTCAGATCCCATCCAAGATGGGAGACAAAGACGGCCGGGGACACCGTCTAACACTCAGACCATCAGCTGCTCTGTGAAGCTTCTGAGCTTTGTAATCACAAGACCCTTTGTAAATCTTGTTTTCTGATATTCTCCATCATTTTCTTATCTAGTCTTTTACCCCTCAGCTCTGTTATGTTAGCAATGTGGATGATCCTAAAATATTTGATCAATAGCTATTGGATCCGTGTATTTCAAGCTATTAGATTTAGAATTATTGGCATTATTTTTTTTTCTCTTTTTTATTTTTTCCCTGGCGTGCTTGCAATATTTTCCCTGATCTTATTCTCAATTCTGTCCCCTTCGTGTGGAGTGGTAGGAAGTGAAAAGGCAAGTTTCAAATTATACACAAGGATAAATAGAATTATAATCAACTTCTGAAAGTCAAAATTGTACTTTTTTCAGCAAGAAAATAAGCTTAAAACCAGAATTTGTCACAGGAGTCAAGAGATTTTAAATAGGATTATTATGTCAAAATTCCAAGTGAAAGACTCTAGATCTTGGATTTTCTCCTATAACGGAGCTCTACCCCTGAACGAGGCCCTTCGAATCTGGGAAGGGGGCAGGCCTGTGCGCGGGGGCTGGTGGGGTGATGGGATGAGGGTGGAGAGGAGGAGAGACGGATGTGGGCGGCTCCAGCGTCCACCTCGGCCTCGCATTGGGGGAGGTGTCCTTGGACGTGTCCGCCTTTGGGGACTGGGAGGACACCCAGATAGCCCCGGACCACTGGTCCTGCAGGCCTCACCCTCGGGGGAGCCCTTCCCCTGTCTGAACAAACTGTGAGATTTCTCAGCTGGCTAAGCATTTGCCACCGGGGTTCCATCAGTTGGTGGGTGCACAGGAAAGGCCCCTTGAGCGCAGTCCCCTGTGCAGGACGGAGGGGACTTAGGGATGAGCCACTCGCCCCAGGAAGGAAGGAGTCCTCCCTGGAGGGGCAGCTGAATTGGGGTTGAACTGGCTTCACAGACAAGACCCAGAGGGCTGACCCATGGTGCCAGAACCAAGCAGAGTGGAAGGCGAGTCTGGGGATTCCGGTACCCTTAAGGGGAAACCGGCGGAGCTATCGGGGCAGGTGGTGGATGGCGCTGTCCCTGAGGGCCACAGGTTGACAGGGTGCGTCCAGGGTGGAGAGGTGCACGCAGCCGACATCACTAAGTCTCAAGGCCGCAGATGCCGGTGTGGACGTGAAGAGAGGGGACACTTTGACGTTGTTTGGAGACGCCTCAAAGAACTCACCATAGACCTTCCATTCGGTCCTGCAATCTCATTACTAGGCATCCATGCAGAAGAACAAAAATAATTTTATTGTAAGGACACTTGTACTAGACTGTTTATTGCAGCTCAGTTTACAATCACCAAAATGTGGAAACAACCTACATGCCCACCAACCCAGGAGTGGACTCACGAACTGCGGTATACATACACCGTGGAGTGCTGTTCAGCCATAAAAGGCTGGAGACGTCACTATTAACCTGGATGGAGATGAAATAAACACCCAATTTTAAAGGCAGCAAATTGTCTTGATCCAAAAACTCAGGTGATGGGGCTTTACTTAAAGCTGTTTGCATAGATGCTGCAGAATGATCCGGCTGTTGGTAGGCAGGCCTAGTGCCTCACGCACAGCTGCCGTGTCCAGCACAGGAGGCAGTGCCCAGAGGGGTCAGGATGCCCCAGAAGAGCACATGGCCACTGGAGTGAGCCCTCCATGGGCACCCCAGGGTGATAGGGCAGGACTTCTGCACGCAAAACAATGAAAGAAAATGCAAGTGTCCCTATGAGGTTGTAACTGTAGGAGAAAGGCACAATGGATTTCTTTTATTTTTGAGACAGTCTCAAGCTATCGCCCTGGGTAGAGTGCTATGGCATCACAGCTCACAGCAACCTCCAACTCCTGGGCTCAAGCGATTCTCCTGCCTCCGCCTCCCACGTAGCTGGGAATACAGATGCCTGCCACAACGCCAGGCTATTTTTTGGTTGCCGCTGTCCATTGTTGTTTGGTGGGCCCGGGCTGGATTTGAACCCGCCAGCTCAGGTGTATGTGGCTGACGCCTTAGCCACTTGAGCCTCAGGTGCCAAGCTGGCACAATGGATTTCTTAAAGAAAGCTCTGTCACAGGCGGGTGATGGAGGGTGCACAGAATGTGAATTCTGGCTGGATAAAGAAGTACTTCTGGACTGTCTTCATAACTCTTGTGAATAGTAATTTGGGGAGAGGTTTTTAAAAAGAGCAATCTCCTGCTGGTGCCTGTGGCTCATCGAATAGGGTGTTGGCCCCATATACCAAAGGTGGTGGGTTCAAACCCGGCCTCGGCCGAACTGCAAAAAACAGAAAAATAGCCGGGCGCTGTGGTGGTAATCCCAGCTACTCAGGAGGCTGAGGCAAGAGAATCACCTAAGCCCAGGAGTTGGAGGTTGCTGTGAGCTGTGTGATGCCACGGCACTCTATTGAGGGCGATAAAGTGAGACTCTGTCTCTACAAAAAAAAAAAAAAAAGAGCAATCTCTAATCCCACTCAGTATGAATGCAGGTGATTTACAAAAGCAGTAGTTACTGGGATTAAATTACGGATAGCACACATTTTGGGAGAATTGATACAAAGTCATTAGATAAGAACTGAAGAGGGCTTTTCTTTAAGTAAATTTATTTGACTTAAGAGATTATATTGTATGCCCTTGTATCTTGAGGTGGAATTATAATAATGTTTAATAGTATTTGCTCTTTTTACTGCCTTCAGGTAACGAAATTAAACAATTTGATGTCATTTATATTTATGTATTTTTACTTTACAAATTCACACATCTGTAAATACGCAACCATAGAAATCACTAGCCTGAACGATCAACCTCACATAATTTCATGACAGTTCTAAATTTCCATTTCAAATTAAATTATAAATGACATATAAATATTATATGTTAAATAATTATATTCATTTCTATGTGGTGATTTTGCAGAATGAAGTGACACTGCAGGCACTTCTTCTTTCTTTTGTTTTTGTTGAATAGAAATCACATTTGTGGCAAAGACTTGTTACCTTAAAAATCTTCAAATCCATTTTCACAGTTCATCCTAAACTCACTGTACAATTTCTGGCACAGCTAGAGCAGACCAAGTGGGTAAACGTAGAAAATGATCTTGGAAATAAATCAGCATTTTTATAGAGTATGGTTTCTAAATGCTAATATTTGTTCTTCTGTAGATACTTAAGAGACAGCATGGAATTTTTTTCTCTTAATTTTTCCCAATAGCTTCAGAAATATTTCTTTTTCCATATTTGGAGTCATTTCTGTCAACTAAATGGAGGGTTGAGATGTATCTTTGCTGTTTAGCTTTACTTCTTAATCCAGAGTATAATATTCTCGAAATATGAAAAAGGCATGAATTTAAGAGATAAAATGAAGTGTAATGCATCTCTCAATTACTTAAAGCCAGTGGAAATTGCTTTATAGAAATTTAGGCATTTTACTTCTTAGGTATTATGGTTGTTACTGAATTTCCCTGTATTCCACTCAAATGTATTTTGTTAAACAGAAAGGAAAAAAAAAAAAAAAAAAACTAAGTAAGGTCCTGCATTATTTTTATAAGCAATTTCTGGCATTTCCTTTGTCTGTGGGTTTATCTGGTCTTGCTCAAGACCTACATGGGGTCGTGAGAACCTGTGGCAGCTGCCGGGGGTGTTGGCTGTGGTGTGCAGGTCTCCGCGTGGGGCCTTCGTCCCCAGACACAACCTCTAGGCCTGTGTGGCCTTTTTTGTTTTTTTCTGGTTATTTACAGCTGGGGTTCTATTGCCTCACTATGCGAATTGCACATGGTGTGTGTGAGTGATGGCTGTGGGTCGTTTTAAAGTTTTCGGGTTTGTGTTCTGGGTGGCGTTTCTCAGCACTGACATCACGGCCAGCCCTGACTCAGCTGCCGCAGGACCCACAGGGACACGCCAGTAGAAACCCCAGGTCTGTCCTTTACCAGGACTTTTGTTGTTGATCCCATTCTTACCTATTGACACAGAGAAAATCTATTTTCTTAAAGCCTTAACCTGTTACATGACCTCATTTTCCCTTTTAGAACTGGCCTTCTTTCTGCCAACATGTTCTTCTGAAATCAGTCCCCACCTTGGAAATAATTAATGAAGGGGCATGATTTAATTGTGCTACCCTCTGGTTTTAACTCCTTTCTTTGGGAAGTTGGAAATGAGGCGTGAAAGAAAGCACCAGAAGGAGGCACAGGGGGAGAGGGCGGCCTGGCTTTGTGTCTGAAGCGGCTGAGTGGCGTCTCAGCCCCACCCGCAGACCTCACCTCTGCAGCTCCGCAGCGCAGGGAGGCCCTGGGGCGACGCTGAGACTGGAAACATCGCGCACAGACACTGGGACGGACCCTCAGGCCTGAACTTTTTACAAATTTTTATTTATTTATTTATTTTTATTGAATCATAAACACATAGATCATTTACACGTGAATGCATTTATGGGGTACAATGTGCTGATTTCATATAGAATTCGGAACACTTGCATCACACTGGTTAATATATACCTCATCTCGTTCACTTAATTATTGTGCTAAGACATTTATACTCTATATTTAATAGATCCAGCATGTACCCTTGCATTAGGCACCATAGGTGTGACCCCACCATTCAGCCTCCCTCGATCTGCAAAACAGCAATGTTCTCCAGCAGAATGTTGGAGAAATAAGGCGTTTCCAGAACCAAAGGAGTAACCTGCAGTAGCTTCACCTGGGAAAAGGATGACGTGACGTGTTCTCAATATTATCAAGTCTCAGCTTTACTAATGGTCAGGTGGGGGTCTGGAGTGATGAGATCACTTAAAGTATAGAAATTAGAACAAAATGGGAAATATCTATGGATCCAATCCTCCATTAGGTGATGGTCAGTGGGTGCAAAAGAACATTATGAAGAATGTGGTTTAAAAGAGAATTAAGGACCAGAGCATGCCTTGTATGTAAAATTAATTGAAGAGGTAGTCACAATAAAATGTACACTTTCAATAATGTAAAATATGTGTAAATAAATGGGGAAAAGGAAGGAAATATTAAAATTGCAACAGTGGTTGCAAGGGTTAACAGAGGCCCAGTACTGCAGAGGAAGTACCTGCCCCACTCACCCTGGCCATCTAGAGGCTGGGACATGTCTAGTTTCAGACTCCGATGGCTATAAGCCAGGTGACTTTTTCTAGAGAGCCATGCCCTGTCAGTCTACACTGAGCTGGTTTACCATAGGCAATGCCAGCCAACCATGCATTTTCTGCTAAAAGTGTCCTGTGGACAATGGCTCTTCTAGAAAACACCATTTCCCAGGAGTTCTGCTGCCATCACATTTACTGGGCTATTGGGCTGGACCACCTGATTTTCATAATGCTATTCCCTGGGGCTCCTCTCCTCCTGAACACGCCCATCACCCATTCCCTCTCTGGTCCTTTTCGGCCTGGTCCAATCCTACTAAGAGTTACAGGTCTCGGGACAGTACTCAGCTTGGGGGGGCTTCCAGGGAGTGTATATTTAATGATAAAATACCCATGCTTCCTAGAAACCACAAGTGACTCATCCAGAACCTACGGTTTCTCTTCCTCATTCGGTATAGGCCTTTAATTTCTTTTTATAATTCAGTTGCATTTCTACCTTTATTTTAATGTTAACTTTTTTTGAGACAGAGTCTTAGTATGTTGCCCTGGGTAGAGTGCCATGGCGTCACAGCTCACAGCAACCTCAAACTCTTGGGCTTACCCAATTCTCTTGCCTCAGCCTCCCAAGTTAGCTCAGACGACAGGCACCTGCTACGACGCCTGGCTGTTTATTGTTGCAGTTGTCATTGTTGGTTAGCTGGCCCGGCTGGGTTTAACCCCCCTAACTTCGGTGTATGTGGGTGGCACTGTAACCACTATACTGTGGGTGCTGAGCCTAATGTTAACTTCTTTCGGTTAGTGAACACTCCCAATATTGTCCACAAATCATCAAATACTGTTAAAAAAAGTTTGAAGCATATGTTCTTGATACATGTCATAACACTAAATATTATTTTTTAAATGAAAAAAGAAATGCACCTGGCTCTTGCATTTGCCTGCCTTTCTGCTTTTCTTCTTTCTTTCGTTCCTTTGCCTCTTGGGCTGTGGAGCATTTTCAGTCACAAAATCATTTCTGCATCTACCCAGGTCAAACCAGAGGGAAGGAGTGGGCTATTCACAACTGGGGCTGCAGCCGTGATCTCCGTGTCCCGACTACGGGGAAGCCGGCCTGCTGCCCACACGGAGGTGAGAGAGACCGTGTCCACAGGACGGGCCCCTGGGGAGAGTCCAGTGGGTAAGGCCTATGGAGAACCAGAACAGCCCAGCCCAGGCAGCACCAGAAAGGCCCAGACTCCGTGGCGGTGACTGTCCTCATTACCTGCCAGATGATAAGCCACCAGGAGCCCTGTCAGGTGTTACTGGCTGATTACCCGCCACTTTGCTCTCCTTTTCTTGAGTATTTGAAGTTAATGGGAGAATTATATGTCTGTAGAGTCTTAACTCGGGATAAGAAAACTGTGATTTTGCCTGGCAACATTCTCTCAAGCATTTTTCTTTGGGACTCTGGAAAATGCCCCAAAGAACAGCTTTTCTTGAACAAACTTCTCTCAGAAATCCGCACCTGTTAGCATAATAAAAGCCCTAAGACTTATGCCCATAATCCTAATTGTTAAAGCCTTGTCTGCTCCAAGCTTTAAAAAATCTATTTAACCTCCAAACTCTTCTTCACAACATGGACTTAGAAGACATGGGGTCTCCGCAAGCTCCCCAGAGGAATGGGAGATGGAAGCTCGCTCTTCTGACCTTAACGTCAGGGTGACAATGTAACTCCTTTTCTAAACCGGGACACATCTTGGTATAAAAGGGAGTATCGTCATTAGTTATCGTGAAGATGGGGGAAATCCAGCCACCCCAGGACGTCAGAGTATGGCCACTCAATATCAAGTCACAAAGAGAAGCCACGTATTTATTTTTAAGTCATAATAACTAAATATTCCTACCCACATCAGCATTTTTTAAAAATGCATTTTCTGAAAATAAAATTGGAAATACCAAAAAGCCTAAAGCTATTTCGGCTGATGGAGCAGCCCCCATTTTCATTAGGAACGTGGGCTCTGCGTGACACAGTGAATAAAGAACTGTGTGTGGTGGCGGCGCAGCACTGGGGTGTCGTAATCTGTCCCTTATTGTGTGTCTAAATTGGAATGTCTGGATAATAACTTAGCCTAAGCCACCAGGAAGAGAGGGAGCCTCATATAAATCATACACCACTGAGTATACCGCTCACTAAACAAATACCAGCAGAAAGAATAATGTTTGCCTAATGGTGGTGAAATGTCAGACAAGTCGTAGGCCCACGCGGCGCGAGGCCTGGGCACCGCGCCCCCTCTCTCTTTGATCTTCCCGAGGCGGAGAGGCATTCTTCCCAGGGTGGAAATGAAAATGCTTTTTGCTGCTTTCTGTCTGGATTAGGGTTTGATGGGGAAGAGTGACAAAAGACGAGTTCAATGACAGAGAAAAGGATGAAACGGGGGACTAAAACAGGGCGAAACGGACTCCTGATTAATTGAAGTCATGGTTTTTTTTTTTTTTAGAGAGAAAATCTCACACACTACAACAGTACACGCCCCTGTCCTCTGCCCTGCTCGTTCCTGTCTCCCAGGACAGCTCCGTGTACGCGGTGCACACGCGTAAAAGGGACGGGACGGAGAGAAAGGAAGACGGGGGTAGGGGGGGTCTGGAGAATGAAAAGAAACCCGTCCAGAGCTTGTGTCTCCCACACTCAGTGGCAATAATGCCAGGCGATTTTCTGCACATATTTTTACTTCATTTTGTAGTATTTTATTTTAAAAGGCAAATTAAAATATGCATTTATCACTTGTCTTCTAACGTTTTCTCTAAATTTTGTCCCACATTTATTGATTTGAAGGCCAATATAAGAGTAGAGGGGCTCTCCCCCTCAGAATCTCCACCTAGATTGTGAACGGTTTGAATTTCCTAAGGATGACGCTGTGTGGAATCAGCTCATTTGCATTTAGAATCTGAAAATTTATTTGGGATGCTTATAGCAATTTCTTGTAGATACCAGGCCCTATTTTGTTTTTAGATTTAGGCCACTCAACTTTTTGTCTTTCACTTGCAGATATATTGGGGGATATTTTCTGAGCTGTCACCTCAAGATATGGGCAAGGACGTATAATATCTCCAGTCACAGACGTTGGAATCTGAATTTGAATATCTTCGAGTGAATAATGAGCCTATTTTTATTGAATAAACTATAAATTATTATGAAATAGGGCATTATCTTATGTACTATATATATGATAAGAGGAAATGTTCCCCTGCTTCAAGGATCTTACAGCTTATATACACCACATGTTAAAAGATGTTAAACTCTACTAAACACATAAAATGATTAAAGGCCAGATGACAGCAGAGCATGAATTTGGAGCACAGAGCCAACAGGACGAGCTTTATCTAGGAACTGTGTCTGGAGAACATGCTATGTCTTATGTCCATCAAAAATGTAACTCATGGGCTCGGCGCCCGTAGCACAGTGGTTACGGCACTAGCCACATGCGCCGAGGCTGGAAGGTTCAAACCCGGCCTGGGCCAGCTAAACAACAATGACAACTGCAACAAAAAATAGCCAGGCATTGTGGAGAGTGCCTGTTGTCCCAGCTACTTGGGAGGTTGAGGCAAGAGAATCGCTTAAGCCCAAGAGTTTGAGGTTACTGTGAGCTGTGACTCCAGGACACTCTACCAAGGGTGACATAGTGAGACTCTGTTTCCAAAAAAAAGAAAAAGTAACTCATCTTGGAAAATAGGTCTGTTTGCACATAGACTATATGTGTGAAACTGTTTCATTGTGTATAATTTGGTAGAGACACTTGCAAGTTGGTGGTGGGCAGAAATCTTTAGTGTGGTTATTTTGTTTTTTGTGACCTGGGCCTTGAATAACAATGAATCAGGGGCAGAGTAGAGACGAAGCCTTTGGCCACAGACAGCTATGGCAGGGCAGCCTCCTGGGATGTCCCAACTGAGGGTGACCCTCTGCCAGGAGTGTGAGGAATGGCCTCAGCAGCTCACAGGGGCAGCATTTCACAGCTTACAAGTGTCCTTGGGTGATGCAGCCTAAAAATTCTTGAAACTCATCAAAACAAAGAGAACAGAAGCCACAAGAGAAACTCCCCCACCCCACCCCCACTCCTTGTACATCAACTCTTTTCCTCCCAGTGCTGGTTAGGACAAAGGAAGGCCTGGCCTTGGCACCAGATACAAATTTGATGACTCTTTATTTAAAAAAATTTTTTTAACTAACTGAAGGGAAACAAATACGTAATGAAGAAATGTGTCTTAATGTGCACAAGCATGAAGATGGGTGTGCGGGGTTCTGTCCAGGGCTCTAGAGAAGGGCTGGAGCTGCAGGTGAACAAAGCTGGAGGGGAAACGTGGGTGGGGCGTGCAGAGAACAGGGTTGGCCTCCTGGGCCTGTGCTCTCACCTGACCCCGAGCGATGCCCTGAGCTGCCCAGGCATAGCCGCTCCACCAGTGGCTGCTCTGGTCTGGGCCCAGGGCTTCCAGCACCCAGTTCTGTGTCCCTTCATCTCTGGCACCTACAGCCTCACCAGTGATCATGGTGAGCCTAAACTGAACACGCAGGATGTGCGTGTATCTCCGAACAGTCATGAGCATGAAATAGACCACAGGTGCCTTATACCAGCCCGATGTGAAGATGTGCCGTGCCAAGGAAGATGTACAGGCAATTAAAGGGGCTGTTGGGAGTACAGATGCTCCCGGACTTATGATGGGACTTTGTCCTGATAATCCCACCCTAAACTGGAAATGTTCTAAGTTGAATATGCACTTAAAATGCTCTGCCAGCCTTAGATGTGCCCTGAACACTTGCATTAGTTGACAGTTGGACCTGTTTTATAATAAAGCTTTAAATATCTTGTGCACTATCTGAAGACTGTACCAAAAGTGAAAGTAGATTGGTTGTGGGGACCTGAAACACGGTTTCCAGGGAGCGTGTATCGCTTCCCACCGCCGTGAAGCTGGACACCAGGGAGCTCAGGGCTGTGTGGTGAGAGCTCTGGGCCAACAGCTGTGCTCATTTCTGTTCTGGGTTAGCTGGGTTGGAAAAACTGCGTGCACTGGATTCTCCACGTTCTGATTGCCTTTCCTAGAGGGAACGATTTTGCTGTTACAGTGGCACACCCAGCGTAAAGTGATGCACTTAGGGGAGCGTGGCCTGACTCTCCTGACGAAGGGCGTGGCCTGAATCTCCTGACGAAGGGCTCGGTGCCTGTGACAGAGATGTTTGTCTTTGAATCCTTGCTTGTCGTTCTGGTTTTTACCGTTTTTTATGTAGGCAATTATAGAAAATTATTTAAAAATATGCAAATGATGCCATGAACATTCCTGTCTGTACGATTACATTGACTACTTCCAGGTGATAATTTGGTGTGCTGGGTCATGAGCCTGTCTGATGTGAGTCCCTGGGTGAAGAATAAAGTCGCTCTTGTGCTGAGAAGCAGCCTTCTGGTTTCCTCAGGCTAAAAGACTTGAGGACAACTTCAACTCACTAGAATCTCGTAAGTTGACCACCCATTAAAATGGTCAACATATGGGGGTGGTCAACATAAGGAGTGAGGGCAGCTGTGCTGGACATACATGTGGTGCGTGTCTGATCTGTGAGAATTAGGTCAACTTACGGGTGGTCAGTGCAGGGAGGTGGTCAGCCATGGAGCTTCTGTAGTAACTGACCCAGCAAGAAGACCCCTAAAGGCCCCTAACTGTTTCAGCCTGAGTCCCCGTCCATCTCAACCCCCCTTTTTGGTTTAATTCTGAGAACAGGTTTCTGACAAGGAAGTTCTCTGAGTTCCCTGACTCCCTAGCAATGTCTAAACACAAGGATGAGAAACTTACCTCAACTCCCCTAGCCAGCTAAACAATGGTAAAAACTCACTCAAGCAGAGATTCCCAGGAAACTGAGTTTCCCAGGTACTGGGCTTTCCAAGTTGTCTCCATGGTTACTGAGTTACCCCCCTGAGCCAACTACCTGACTGTGACTCCGCCTTGTAATCTACCATGTTTTGCTTTTGTACATGCTTGCTTTGCCACATCAGCACAAAAAGGGTATAAAAGGCTGTCTGCATCTCTCTTAGGGGCCATTTGCCTTTTGGGGCAGCGGTCCATCTGTGCAGATGTAATAAATAACCACCTGATTTGGGTCGTCTGTCCTTTTGCAGCA
>CAUYRH010025718.1:0-16435 GCA_963574655.1 Perodicticus potto
ATATACAATTTTAATGCAATTCCTATTAAAGCTCCATTGTCATATTTTAAAGATCTCAAAAAAATAATACTTCGTTTTATATGGAATCAGAAAAAACCTCGAATAGCTAAAACATTACTCAGAAATAAAAACAGAACAGGATGAATCATGCTACCAGACCTGAGACTGTACTATAAATCGATAGTGATCAAAACAGCATGGTACTGGCACAAAAACAGAGAGGTAGATGTTTCGAACAGAATAGAAAACCAAGAGATGAACCCAACTACCTACCACTACTTGATCTTCGACAAGCCTATTAAAAATATGCAGTGGGGGAAAAGACTACCTATTTAACAAATGGTGCTGGGAGACCTGGCTGGCGACCTGTAGATGACTGAAATTGAACCCACACCTTTCACCACTAACGAAGATAGACTCACACTGGATTAAAGATCTAAAATTAAGACATGAAACTATAAAAATACTAGAAGAAAGTGCAGGGAAAACTCTTGAAAGAATTGGCCTGGGTGAATACTTTATGAGGAGGACCCCCCAGGCAATTGAAGCAGTATCAAAAATTCACTACTGGGACTTGATGAAACTAAAAAGCTTTTGCATGGCCAAGAACATAGTAAGTATAGCAAGCAGACAGCCCTCAGAATGGGAGAAAATATTTGCAGGTTATGCCTCCGACAAAGGTTTAATAACCAGAATTCACAGAGAACTCAAACGTATTAGCAAGAAAAGAACAAGTGATCCCATCTCAGGATGGGCAAAGGCTCTGAAGAGAAATTTCTCTAAAGAAGACAGGTACACAGCCTTCAGACACATGAAAAATTGCTCACTATCCTTAATCATCAGAGAAATGCAAATCAAAACTACCACCTCTAACTTTCAATGATTCCTACATGGTATTCTTTATCCTTAAATATTTACAGTCTTTGACATCTTCTTGTGGACCAAATAGAGTTGTCATCATTTAGCTCCTTTGCATTTCATACCAAATTAAGGCTCAGTCTTTGGAAGATCACCTCTGACACTTCCTTATATTATGTGCTTGCTCCTGTCCACATATACACATACCCTTGTGCACAGGTTCTCACACACAGGTGGTGGATGTACTTACTGGTCATCTGGTGGGAAGGGCTGTGGATGACCTGGTCATCTGGAGGAAGACAGTGAGCGCTCTCTGACCATCTGGTTGGCCCCTCCATGTCCACCTCCCTTGGTCTCCTCCTGGAAACTGAAGCATGTGTACATACCACCAACAGTCTCTTGGGTTTCCCACTTTCCACGGGATTAGTGGGAAACCCTGACAGGGGTAGGAACAGAGGAAAGAGTGAATTCTGGGTATTTATTCTGGCTACTTTTTTTAGGCGCCCTGGGACTTCATTCCCTCTTCCTGCCCTGTGAGATTGTCCTGGGTTGCTCTCCCTCACTCCTCTCAGAACTCTGCTTTCTGATTCTGACAATGACAGCTCCTTCCTGTGCCCTCTCCCTTCTCTGGCCCTAAGGGTGGTGATGGGTCTGCTGTGCCCAGCCCTGCCTCTGGCCCTCCCTGTGGCTCCTCTGTAAGCCACCTGCACCTGTTGTACAAAAACACTTCTAGAATTTTGGAGATTCCAATTGCTGTGAATATCCGGCCCCTTAGAGACCCTACACAGTGAAAAGAATCATAAAAGATTTCTAGACTTCATCCTTGAAAACTAGTGACAAAAAGAAAAAAAAAATGAGATTTAGCTTCTATAAAAGCTAATAGTTAAACATTTTAAAAAATATTAATATAGGGCAGCGCCTGTGGCTCTACGGAGTAGGGTGCCAGCCCCATATGCTGGAGGTGGCGGGTTCAAACCCAGCCCCGGCCAAACAAACAAACAAAAGAGCGCAAAAAAAAAAAAAATTAATATATTTTATAAGAGGTAAAATTTTTTTGTCTTCCAATAATTTTAATAAATATATAAAGTGTGACAAAAATGTACATACATTTGAAGAAAGGAAAAACTATATTAAAATTGTAATAACGTATATCAATATCGAAAGATGCATACAAGTCACATTGAGCATCTGTTGTAACTGCAAAAGTTAATGTTGTGACTTGAGTACTACAAATTTGATATGGTTTTCTCCTTTCTTAAAATGTGTACATATTTTTTGGCACCCTATATAGATTAGGGCCAGGCATGGTGGCTCAAGCCTGTAATCCCAGCTCTTTGGGAAGCCAAAGCAGGAAGATTGCTTGAGGTCAGTAGTTTGAAACCAACCTGAGCAAGAGCAAGACTTGTCTCCACAAAAAATAGAAAAATCAGCCGGGTGTGGGTAGTGTGCACCTGTAGTCCCAGCTATGCAGGAGGCTGAGGCAAGAGAGTCACTTGAATCCTGGAGTTTGAGGTTGCTGTGAGCTATGATGACACCACTGCACTCTAGCTGGGGCAACAGAGCCAGGCCCTGTCTCAAAATACAATAGATAGACAGATGATAGATAAATAATTAGCAAAAACAAACAGAGCTAAATTAGTGATGAAAATATTAGGGAAAATATTAGTTCTTGAAATGAGACAAAAGCTCACATCATAAATTTATCAATAAGCTCTCATGAAGTTTTATAAATCTTTAAATTCCTTGTAGTTATATAAGTCACATAATCTGGGCACTGTATCGAGCTTCCTTTCTGTTAAGAAATATGCTGTAAATATATGACATGTAATATATACACACACATACATAAAAGCCCACCATAATGAAGAAATATAGTGATATATAGTATATATCTGTTTATATGATATATGAAGATTTATTTTGGCTAATGGTGTGAAAAAGAGCAAATATTGAACATTTCATCCATTAAGGACATATGTATGCTTCCACTGATCATTAAAATCACACATGGGGGTAGTGATGATTCCATAGTTTAAAACAAATTATACAGTTATACAGTTCTCAAGAGTGTATGAATACACACGTACCTTGAATATCTCAGGAAGACAAAGGATCTTACTCAAGCTAAGTCCATAAAAGAAATTCTAAGAGAACTCTAAATAGTGAATGTGCGACCAGATTATGAAAAGCATATGGCTGGGGCCCTCCGCTCAGCTCTCCTCCTTCATAAGAATAGTTCACAGCAAGTAGTGCAGAGCTGGGCACCTAATAGGTCACTGAAGCACGGGCCTGGTGGTTAACCAAGTTATATTCAGCCAAGTTAAGACCTTTTCTACATCTACATCTCTTTAATCTACATGCAGACACACACAACTACACTCAAATCAATGCTTCATTTATCTGACATTATTTTAGTACATTTACCAAAGAAATAAGGCTCATCCATTTCAGCTTATATTCTTTTAATTGAGATCACAAAACTTTCTAAAAGAAAATACATACATAGTATGATCCTACTTTCTCACACAGAAAATTCTCCACATATCAAAAACTATAAACAGTGACTCTTGACGGTTCTAATTACAAGCATCAGTCATTTTACAGGGCCCTCACATTCTGTCGAGACTCTCTTTGCAATCCTCAGGTTATTTATTATTTTTAAACTGCTTTCTAAACTGCTGAGGCAGCAAGGCCTCTCCCCTTCCTATAGCACCTTACATCTGCTAACAACTTTTGCTCTCAGAATAAAACTTGAGAGTTGGTCTCTGAAGAACATAGGTTTTCTGACTAGGAAAGATCATGCACAGTGTGGAATTGAGACTATATCAAAATAAATCTTTTGGTAACTCTAGCCATTATGATTAGATTCTTAGGGAAACAAAAAGCCCTATCCAGGAGTAAAATACCCTGAAGGGTAATACCCCCAGCCTGCAGCTCCCCTCATTGTGGCCCGCTGTGGCTTCCCCAGGCTGCCCCTCCACACCCATGCACCATGTGTATGAGTAGAAGCCTGTACCCCACCCATGCAGAGCAGGCAGCCTGTGTCCTTGCTTATGAGAGACGCCTATTGGGCAAATGGCTCCGTACAAAACCAAAGGAACCCTATGACCAAAGATTGTCCAACGGTCAAGAAAATTTGATTCCATAAAAGGCTCCGGTAAACAAGGAGAGTGGCTATAATTCAAAATGAAAATGGTATTTTAAAAAGTAGTGCCCACAGAGAATTTTAAGAAGATAATGTGTTTAGAAACCAAGAACAAGCTACTATAGGAAAAGCAAAAAAGAAAAAGCATTCAGAGAACAGGAAAGAATCCCTAGAAATTAAAATATGTAATAAGTTTCAAATGACACTGTCATCTAAAGCTAAGTAGCAAAAAGACGAAGGGGTGGTGTGACCTGAAATCTATAACTGAGTAAATGTCTCATAAAGTGAAGCAATAAGAGATGGAAAATGTGATAGCAAAGTTAAGAGACATGGAGGAAAAATCTAGGTATATGCCTGATAAAAAGGCTTATAGACAGAACAAGACATGGGAGAGGAGAAACAGTCAGAGAAAGGGGGACACACTTGCCCTGAGTTGAGCAGGGGTGAGCATCTTCAGACTGGAAGAATATTTAAAATTTTAGTATTTTAGACATAAAGAGAAAACCTTGAAAGCTTCTAAGGGAAAAATTCATTTCTGTAAAAGAACTTGAATCTGAATAACACTAGACTAGGTGTTGCAGACAGAAGATGCTAGAAGTTAGTTAAGCAACACAAATAACACTCATTTGGAGATAGTAGGGAACCCAGAAAATGAACTTGTGTATAATGCAAAGTCACTGGAGGCGCTGCTAGTTCCTTGCTTAATATTCCTATTATCTTCTTCTCTTCCTAACAGAACCCGATTTGAGGGTGGGGAGAAGATTATCCAAACACCCAGCTAAAATAATTTACATTACCAGACTTCCTTGAAGCTAAGAGTGAGTGGCCATAAGTTGAGCATTGGAACTTTCTGGATAGCTTTTCGAAGGAACCAACTCACCTGTTTGACTGCTTGGTCCCTTTGCCCTTCTCTCACCTACTTTTCAGAATATGAACTTAATGCCTAGAGGCACATACCAGCTTGTGACACAAAGGACCAAAGCCTAAATACAAAAGGATGGAAAGAGCCTGGGTCCCTAGTGAAAAATAAAATCATAAAACTATTAAAAGAATGTGAGATTAAAAAAAATAATTACAGGGAAAAACTATAAAAGAATGTGAGGAAACTTAAAAAATTATAGAGAAAAAAAGGCTATTATAAGTGTGACACAAAATACAGAAGACATAAAAAGAAAATTAGTAGATCAGACAAATTAAAATTTTAAAATTTCTGCATGGGAAAACATAACCCCACAAAACGTCAGATAATTAAAGACAAACTGTAAAAAACATAATAGCAACTCATATCATAAAAAGCTAATTTGCTCAATACATAGTGAAATTCCTATAAATTGCTGCAGAAAAATGACTTGACTCAAATAGAAAAGTTGGTGAAAGATAAGAACAGTTCACAGGAAAAAGAATATGATCACTCTTATATGAAAAGATATTAAACTCATAAAAAGATTAACGCAAACTGAAACTATGGTGAAATATCGCATATCCTCTTTGATTGAGCTTGTATATTCATCAAATATTCTGGACAGATAAGTAGGAAAATTGCTCCTGGATTGAAGAACCCAAGGACTAAGAGACAGCGACAGACAAAACACTAACTTTTCACCAAATATCCCCCGTGAGTTAAACATTTTATTTTGACATCTTTTGGGGTTGATGGGCAGTTGTAAAAAATAATACAGAGAGATTCCTTATATTTTTTACCCAGTGTCCCCCAGTGGTAACAACCTGCAATAATATCACACCTAGGATATTGGTATTCACACATTCAAGATGTGAAATATTTTCATCATCACAACATCTCTCATGTTGCCTTTTTAGAGCTATATTCATTTTCCTTCCACCCTTACCCCTCCTTAACATTGGCAACCATGAATTTTTTCTCTATTTCTATAATTTTGTCATTTGGAGAATGCTACACAAATGGAATAATAAAGCATGTAATCTTTTAGAGTTGGCTTTTTTAAAACTAAGAACAGTTCTTTGGAAATTCATCCAAGTTATTATGTGTTATCAGTAGTTTGATTCATTTTGTTGCTGTGGAATGTTCCATGGTATGGGTATATTACACCTAACAATAGGTTTGGGTTTGTTTTTTTTTTTAAACTATTCATCCATTGAAAAATACTGGGGTTATCCCCAGTTTGGAGCTGTTTTGAATAAAGCTACTATAAACATGTGTGTATAAATTTTGGTAGGAACACAAGGTTTTCTTTCTCTAGGACAAATGCCCAAAAGTATAAGTGATGAACGGCATGGTAGTTCTGTGGCCGTTTTTCTTAAGAAACTACCGGACTTCTGTGGGTGCTTCGTTTTACATTTCTACTATCCACGTAATAGTAGTAGTAGTGATTTAGTTTCTCCATGTCCTCCCCAGCATTTCATTACGTCATTACTTTTTCTTCTAGCCATTTTGAGAGATGTTTAGTAATATCTATTTGTGGCTTTAACTTTCATTTTCCTAATGGTTAACGATGACTGAACAAACTTTTCATGTGTTTGTCATTTGTACTATCTTTGTTGGTGAAATATCTCTTCATGTCTTTTGCCCATGTTTTAATTGGATTGTTTGTTCTTTTTACTGTTGAGTTTTGTGAGTTCTTTGTCTATTCCAGACACTCTGCCTTTCTTAGATATTTTCTCCCTATCTGTAGCTTTGCTTTTCATTCTTTCATCAGAGTCTTTTGCAGAACAAAAGTTTTGAATTTTAATGAAGTTCAATTTATCATTTGTCCTGTAATGAATTGTGCTTTTGGTATCAACTTTGAAAAATTATTTGCCTAGCCCTAAATTCTGAAGATTTGCTTCAATGTTTTTTCTGAAAATCTTATAGCTTAATGTTTTATTATTTTGTTCGCCTTAATTTCTGTGTGAGGGGTGTGGTTTATATCAAGATTCTTTCCTTTTGGAGGGATAGCTCTATGGATGCCTAATTGCTCTAGCATCATTTCTTGAAGAGCCTACTCTTCTTCCATTGAGTTGCTTTTGCATCTTTGTCAAACATCGGGTAGACATTTTTGTGGGTCTATTTCTGTGCTCTCCTTGGATGTACGTGTCTATCACACAACTAATAATACTCCAGATTCTGGACCAGTGTAAGCATAAGTAGGTAGATTGATTCATCTCCATGTTTCTTACTTTTCAAAATCATTTGTTATTCTAGTTTTTATTTTTTTGCTTTTTCATGTAAATTTGAGAATAATCTTGTCTACATCTACAAAAAATACCTTGCTTAGATTTTGATAGTAATTGAGTTAAACCTGCATATCAATTTAGAGAGAATTGATACACTTACCACATTTTCTTCTAATCTGTAAACAATGTATGTTTCACTATTTATTTAGACAGCCTTTAATTTTTCTCATTACAAATTATAGTTTTCAGTATACAAATTCTGAACATATTCTGTTAGGTTTCCATCTATCTAATTAGAGTGATTATAAATGACATCATATTTTTAATTTTGATGTTTATGTGCTCTTTGCAAGTATATAGAAATAAAATTGACTTTTTATAGGTGTATCTTATATTATGCAACCTTGCTAAAGTCATTTATTATTTATAGGATCTTTTTGTAGACTCCTTGGGATTTTCTACATAGACAATCATGTCATTCCCAAATATGGATAGTTTTATTGCTTGCTTTCCAATCTACATGTCTTTAATTTTTATTTTCCTTATTGCACTGGCTAGAACCTTCATGAATAAGATTTGAATACGAGGGGCAAGAGTGGACATTCTTATCTAACAAATGCAAACAATGTAACCTAATCACCTGTGCCCTCATATTAATCTGTAATAAATTAAAAAATTGATACCTATAAAAAAAAAGAGAAAGAGAGTAGGAATTCTTTCTCTGTTCCTAATCATGGGAGAAAGCATTAAGTCTTTTACTTTCAGTATAATGACAGCCATAGGTGTTTTGCAGATAATCTTTAATAGATTTGGTGAAGCTGCCTCTATTCCTATTTTCTGAATATTTTCATGCATGGCTACCGAGTTTTGTTGAAAGCATTTTTTGGATCAATTGACATGATAATGTGATTTTTTTCTTTAGCTTTTTGAAATAGTGAATTACATTGATTTTCAAATATTGAAACAGCTTTGCATCCCTGGAAGGTACAAAAATCAAGGATTATTAATGCAAATTGGTATGGTATCTTCAAACCTCACATAAGCCAGTCTTTCTCTGATCCCATCACACTTCCTCATCTGCTACAGAAGTTGCCAAGACAGGCAAAAAGCAATG
Source organism: Perodicticus potto (assembly GCA_963574655.1). Classification (NCBI taxonomy): domain Eukaryota; kingdom Metazoa; phylum Chordata; class Mammalia; order Primates; family Lorisidae; genus Perodicticus; species Perodicticus potto. The sequence goes on from CAUYRH010025718.1 coordinate 8,250, forward strand.
GGCCATGGTGCTGGTATGTTTCATGAGGTAGCCAGTGCTCCAGAGAAGGTGGTATGATGGATACATCAGGCTGAGAGAGAGCACAAGTGAAGAGATATGTCCACCATGCCAAGCTTGCTGTCTGCAGGGCCCAGCAACAATCCAACATTTGGGTGGCCAAGAATCCTACTTGAGAACAATGTAGCTGATTAATTCTGACTAACTATGTCTACAAAATGCAAGGCAAGAAGGGAGAATGTATTGAATTATTGTTGGAATGCAGTACTAGTGCATAGAAAGACACACATTAGCTGACTTTGCCTTGCTACATCCTGGGAACTCATTTTCCATTTGTGTTTGTGTGGAATAAATGCTCTTCATCAAATCCCAGACTTTGCCACATTCACTTAATGCTAAGTCATAAAAATACCCGTAGACCTGGAACCTGGAACCTCGCTAATAGGGTAGGATAATGGGTCTGTGAGAGATGAAACTAGTCCTTCTAGCCTGAAGCCTATATAACATTTAAGCAGCCTGGAAAAAAAAAAAAGGCAAGAATTGTTATACAGAGGATCTTTCTCTGGGTCCGAGACCTCCAGAGAAGCCAGAAAACAGAAGTTAATCTCCATTCAGAAACAGAGGCCATCTATAAATCTGATTCTCTCACATGAGTCATCAAGAGAGAAATGTATACATCTAAGAAAGTGCACACACCCTGTCCAGAATTTTAAACTGAAAGGGCTCCATTTTCTATTTTTCTTCCCTAGATTAGTGTTTCTCAAACTTTTTTCCTTATATCTCCCCCTAAGGAGCCTTTTCAGATATTTATTTCCCACGTGTTCCCCTTACCTCCATGAAATTTGCACACCAAAGTTATACTGTGTATCTGTTCAAGTTATTGAATAAAGTTGAGCTTTGGAGAACCACAAACCAGTGTGATATCTAATTCTGTCCTAAGCCAATTTTTGCCCCCTTGGGAGCAATAGTGCTCCTGTTGAGAATGCACATTCTAGATGAATGAGTGTCTAAATTCTTCATAAGAGCAGAAAAAAAGGTATGGTTTAAAACCTCTTCTAAAGTTGCTCCCACGAACTGTCTTCAGAATGGCAATGACATTAATTCTCCTTTATCTAGGCACAACTAGCAGCAAGGCAACGCAAGCTAAAGTTCGTGTTTCTGTGCTTAGTACTACATTCCAACAACAGCTTGAAACATTCTCCTTCCTGCTTTATATGTTATAGATGTAGTTAGTCGGAATTAACCAGCCACATTGTTCTCAAGTAGGAATTTTGGCCAACAGAAGGCTGGCTCCTCCACTGGGCCCTGTAGGCAGCAAGCTTGGTGGACATGTCTCCTCAGTTCTCCTCTCCTCAGCCTGACGTATCCATCATACTAAATGCACTAGTCCAAAATCAAGTAAAAGGGATTTAATTCAGTCAAGGAAATGTTAGGAAAGCCAGTTGCCAAGTGTCTTGGAAGTCCTGGAAAGTCATAATCAGACAGCTGCCTTCTCATCTTCAGCGTCTCCTGGGAACATGAGTTCCCTCCTGAGTACTGTTGGTTCCAGCTCAAGGCTTTCTCCAGTGCTGTGTGTCTCCTGCACAAATGCAAATGTCTAAACATCTCAACCACACAACTTCCCAGTGTTCCTATATTGCTATGATAAAAGTTACACAGAACCATTTGATGCAATATTTGATGGCTGAACTCAGATGCCATACTTAAGTGGACCAGCTTAATTTAAGACATTGCAAAAAACCTGGTGTTATGCCTTGGGCTCAGAGTCTAACATACTTTTGGTACCCAAACCATGGCTTGTTTATTGGGTGTGACAACTGTAATATATGAATAAAGTTGGGCATCTGATTTTACCCACCTTAGATGATTCCTTGATTTATTTCCACCGGATGTGGGCAGCAGTAACCAAGGTGTTAGGTGGCAGGGAAACTGAAGCTTTGTGGTGACAGATGAGTGTGCTGGGGTCTAAGATTTGTGGGAAAGACAGTTGCAGAGCCTGAGAGAGCCGTTATCATTTTCTCCACAAACTGATTAAATAAGGAGTCGCAACTCATTGAAAGATAAACATGAAACTGCGTCTTTCATCAAGTATCTGCTACCAACTAGACTCTGTTGAACTGCCCTTTTCCCCTGGGTGGGGGTACTCTTAACACCTGAAATGACAGCATGTCTTTCCTGTCATCCATAATTATCATAGCAGTCTTGTTTCAGTCCTGTAAGAGTGGATTTGAAATCTCCAGTTCAGGAGGAGCTCTTCGCCCTTCACATTCCCAACCTCAGGGAGGGCTCCATATGGAGTTTCCTGGCTTGGCCAGGGTGGACACTTCTGCCTCTTCTTCACTCTTGTGTTGGGATGGAGTGCAGAGGGATGGAAGGGACATATCTTGTCATATAAATGCTCACTGTGAGCTTTCAGAATTTTCCAGACTTCACCTTGGTTGATTGTACCTGCTGAATTAGCTCATCATCTGTGCGCTCAATGTGATCAGGTGGTGGTTTCCACAGCCTTGCTGATAAGGGGCTCAGTTTAAAGAAGACCTCCTGGGCATGGGGGTTGTCCTGGAGACCAGGCCACATCTTTCACCTATCCTATTCCCAATGGATTCATCTACTTGCTCTTGTTCCAACTGCTAGGTCTCTGGCAAGACTATGAACTCAAGTCCCAATTACCCTTTCAAACTTGAAATCTGTGTCCCATGACATGTACAGGATCTATTTTTCATACTCTTAGGAATTAGGAACAAAAAAGGGTCAGTCTTTATCTCTTTCTGGTGGTGCACTATACTATCTCTCTCCTTGGGTTTCTCAAGCCTGGTGACAGCAAGTCACAATTGGGGAATAGAATGTTCTTCCATGGTTGAACTCATGTTCAAGCATCTACATAAAAATGTATGAGTAATTCTCTTGAGGTCTCCCTCTTTTGACTTCAGAGAGAGCAGAAGTCCCCAGGAAAGGGAAAGAGAATGGCAGGGGGATTCCTGGAACTCTCTCAAGCACGCAGGCTTATCCCATTGCCCTCTGGAGATCCTGGAAGAAGAGATAGAGGATAGTAAAAGCTTTTCAGCAGGCCCAGCAGTGATCTCTGATCCACTATTGACAAGAAGACAGAATATCCATCTCCTGGTCCTCTTTCCAAGACTTGGGTTCCTTTCCCACCATAATGACAGCTTGCAAAAATGCCTTTAGGTTGTTATACTACAGCAACTGATCTGGCCACAAACTCAGCTCCAACGTTTAATTCTGCTTGGCTTGACCTCCAGGTCTCAGCCTAAATTTTTAAGGTGGTGGAGTATTTGATTAACTCTGCTCTGGATAGAGGTTCACTCCTGGTTCCACCAAAGGTAAACAGAAAAGTAGTTTACCAGGTAAAAATGTGTCTTTCTATGCACATTCATCAGGGCCTGTGGTTAGGGTATCTGTATCACTATATCAACCAAACTGAGGCATTTTGGAGAGTGAAGGGACATTCTTACACAGGGAAAACAGGCATAAACTGGGACTTTCCTGAGTAAAACAGGATGCATGTTCAACCTACACAGAGGAACTTCAAAAAAGGAAGAGTAGGTATTCGGGCGGCGCCTGTGGCTCAGTGAGTAGGGCGCCGCCCCATATACCAAGGGTGGTGGGTTCAAACCCAGCCCCAGCCAAACTGCAACAAAAAAATAGCCGGGTGTTGTGGCGGGCACCTGTAATCCCAGCCACTAGGGAGGCTGAGGCAAGAGAATCACCTAAGCCCAAGAGCTGGAGGTTGCTGTGAGCTGTGATGCCACAGCATCTACAAGGTCAACAAAGTGAGACTCTGTCTCAAAAAAAAAAAAAGAGTAGGTATTCCAAGTACATTTGTTCAATAGTGAAACACAAATTGGTCAAGAAACTCCTCAAGGGCAGGAACTGTGTCATGTACATCTTTATATCTTGGTGTCTGACACAGTGTCTGTCAAATAGGAAGTACTCAATAAACACCTGTTCAACGAATGAAAATATAACAAATTCCAAGATCATATCGAAAGACATGTGGTTAATTTTATATGAGAACCTACAAGCTGTTTTTCTAACAAAAGGAAAATGTTTAAATCATTCTCACTCTCTCTCAGAGACACTTTTATAGCCTTCTTGATCAAGTGATCTACATAACGTACCCAGAATTTTGAATCTTGGGACAGTGTTCTCCTTATAATTTAGCACAAAAAACTCTTGCAACAAAACTGATGAGTCACAACACTTTTATTTCTAATGAGTCTTTCATTTGCAACACTGGTGATTCTCAAGTGTAAACTTCAGCCCTTATCCACAGGGTTATGTTGGCAAGTCTTTGTCAGGAACATAAGCAGGAATTGTACTCTATCTTCCTCATGCTGGACAACCTTGTCTGCAGAGTAAAACAGAGCAGAAAAATAGCTTATGGTTGAGGTGGTGGGAAGAAGGGATACAGAAGAGAGAAAATAAGAGAGCAAACAGTGAGAGGACCTATAAATACAGGAGCAAGTCTACACCCTTGAAAGAACTGACAAAAACCACTGATTTATCTCTCTTCAAGGTGCCAGGTATGTGGTACCTTGGCCACCCTCATTTTCAAGGCCTTCTTGAGGCATCTGTAGACATTTTCACACACCTATCTGAAGCTGTCTCTGAGAACAATGTCTTTAGAACCAGCAGAGGCACTCTGTGAGGCTGGTTCAGTCACCCTTTTTCTTCCTATGTCATTTTTATGGGTATAACGAAATAGCCATATTAGACCATTGCAGCCTGTATCTCTGTTCCCAAAGGCATCTGTGACTCTGAAAATAATAAAAATAACTAACAATTCTATGAAAGGAGATTTTTTTTCTCTTTATTTTAGAGTGTGTCTTAGTCTATCTTGTGCTGCTATAATGAAATATCTGAGACTAATTTATAAAGAATAGAAATTTATTTGGCCCAAATTTTATTTTATTTTATTTTATTTTTATTTCAGGTTAATGCGAGGGTACAAACAACTAGGTTACAATGTTTGCATTTGTTAGGTAGAGTCCCTCTTGTAGTTGTGTCCCACACCCAAGAGGTGTGCCATATACCCTTACATTGTCCCCATTAAGTGGGAACACACCGATCTCCCTCCCTCCTCCCTTCTTCCTCCTCTCTTTTTACCCCTGCCCCCAACTTCAATTGAATGAGGGTTTTTCTCTTATGTGGACATGTATTAGATCATCTATTGGCTTCATATTAGTATTCAGTACATTGGATACTTGCTTTTCCATTCCTGTGATACTTTACTAAGAAAAATGTGTTTCAACTCCATCCAGGTTAATACAAAAAATGTAAAGTCTCCATCTTTTTTATGTCTAAATAATATTTCATGGTATACATATACCACAGTTTGTTAATCCATTCCTGGGTTGATGGATATTTAGATTGTTTCCACATCTTGTTGATTGTAAATTGAACTGTGATACACACTCTTGTGCAAATGTCTCACAACAAAATGATTTTTTTTTCTTCTGGGTAAAGGGATTGAGGGATCAAATAGGAGGTCTAATTTGAGATCTTTTAGAATTCTCCATACTTCTTTTCAAAGAGGCAATATTAGTTTGCAGTTCCACCAACTGTGTAAAAGTGTTACTTTCTCTCCACATGCACACCAGCATCTGCTGCTTTGAGACTTTTTGATGTGGGCAATTCTCACTGGGATTAGGTGATATCTCAGGGTGGTGTGGATTTGCATTTCTCCGATGACTAGGGATGATGAGCACTTTTTCATGTTTGTTAGCTACTTGTATGTCTTCCTCAGACAAGGTTCTGTTCATCTCTTTTGCTCAGTGATAGATAGGATTATTTGCTCTTTCTTTGTTGATAATTGAGTTCTCTGTAAAGAGAGAACTAGTTATCAACCCTTTGTCAGATTCCTAACATGCAAATATCTTTTCCCATTCTGAAGGCTGTCTAATTGCTTTTATTATTGTGTCCTTAGTTGTGCAGAAGCTTTTCAGTTTAATTAAGGCCCATTTGTTTACTTCTTTTATTAAATCATAACTGTGTAAACTGATGCATTTATGGGGTTCAGTGTACTGATTTGATATACAATGTGAAATGCTTGCATTGAACTGATTAACACATCCATCACTTCACTTGCTTATTTGTTGTGGTAAGACAATTATCCTCTTAATAGTTTGAAATGTACCATTGCATTATGCACACTAAGTGAGGTTCCTCCAAATACCCACCCTCCTCTCGCCTCCCCCTTCACCTCCCCTCTCTCTCCTCTTCCCTTCTACTTTCTGCACTACAGTTATGTTTTACCATTCATATGAATGTGTAGGTGATTACATATTGATTTCATAGTAGTATTGAGTACATTGAATACTTTTATTTCCATTCTTGAGATACTTTACTAATAAGAATATGTTCCAGCTCCATCCAGGTAAACATAAGAGATGTGAAGTCTCCATATTTTTTATGGCTACATAGCATTCCATGGTGTATATATACCACAATTTGTTAATCCATTCATGGGTCGATGGGCACTTGAGCTGTTTCCATGTCTTGGAAATTGTGAATTGGGTTTTATAAGCCTATTTAAAACATTCAGTGGGGGAAAGACTCCCCATTTGTTTATTTTTGTTGTTGCTGCAATTGCCACTGAAGTGTTCTTCATAAAATCTTTCCTCAGGCCAATATCCTCAAGAGTTTTTCCCACACTTTCTTATAGGATTTTTATCATTTCATGTTGTAGATTTAAATCTTTCATCCATCTTGAGTCAATTTTTGTAAGTGGTGAAAGGTGCAGCTCCAGTTTCAGTCTTTTACTGTGGATATCCAGTTCTCCCAGCACCATTTATTGAATAGTTCTCCCAGCACCATTTTTCTTTTCCCCACTGTATGCTTTGTTTGGTTTATGGAAGATCAGATGGCTATAAGAGAGTGGTTTCATCTCTCAGTTTTCTATTCTGTTCTGTATGTCTATGTCTCTATTTTTGTGCCAAAACTATGCTGTTTTGATCGCTGTGGACTTGTAATATAACCTGAAGTCAGGTACAGTGATGTCTTCAGCTTTGTTTTTATTACTAAAAATTGCCTTGGCTAAAAGGGTTTTTTTCTTGTTCCATACAAAATAAAGAACTATGTTTTCCAGTTCTTCAAAGTATAATGTTGGTATTTTAATGGGAATTGCATTGAATCTGTAGATTGCTTTGGGTAGTATAGACTTTTAAACACTGTTGTTTCTTCCCAGCCAGGAGCATGGTATGTTATTCCAATTGTTAATAATGTCTTTTGCTATTTCTTTTCTTAGGGTTTCATAATTCTTTTTGTAGAGATCCTTCAACTCTTTTGTTAGGTATATTTCTAAGTATTTAATTTTCTTTGAAGCTACTGTGAAGGGAATTATGTCCTTCCTTGATTTGCTTCTCAAACTTGGCTGTTATTGGCAAGTACAAAGGCTACTGATTTGTGGACATTGATTTTATGCCCTGAGACAATACTGTATTTCTTGATCATTTCCTGGAGTCCAGTGGTTGAGTCTCTCCGGTTTTCTGAAGATAAGATCATATCATCAGCAGAGAGCAAGAGTTTGATCTCCTCTGCCCCCATTTGGATGCCCTTTATATCCTTCTCTTGCCTGACTGCGTTGGCTAGAACTTTCAGCACTATGTTGAATAGTAGTGGCAATAGAAGACATCCTTGTCTGGTTCCAGTTCTAAGAGAAAAAGATTTCAATTTTACTCCATTCAGTATGATATTAGCTATGGCTTTGATCAGTTTAAGAAATGTGCCAACAATGCCTATTTTCTTACGTGTTCTTGATAGAAAACGATGCTAAATTTTGTCAAATGCTTTTTCTGCATCTACTGAGAAGATCACATGGTCTTTGTTTTGCTTCTACTAGTATGGTGAATTATATTTATGGATTTTTGTTTGTTAAACCAACCTTGAATTTATGGGATGAAGCCTATTTGATCATGATGGACAATTTCTTTAATTATAGCTATAACTATAAACTGTTAACTAAGATTTTACTGAATATTGTTGCATCAATATTCATTAATGAAATTGGTCTGTAGTTCTCCTTTTTTAAATTATTTTTTATTGAGTCATAGCTGTGTACAATAATTCAGTCATGGGGTACAGTGTGCGGGCTTCACATACAATCGGAGATATTTTTATCAACCTGATTAATATAACATTCATGATATTTTCTCATTTACTATGTGAAA
>CAUYRH010025720.1:0-26633 GCA_963574655.1 Perodicticus potto
TATATAGTGATTAAGAAAATGCTATGAGGGCTATCTCTCACAGTATGATCAAAATGTTTCTGATTGTATATGAAGCACATTCTGCCCTATGATTGCACCAATGTACACAATTATGATTTAATAAAATTATTAAAAAAAAAACTGCAAAAAAAAAAAAAAAGATAGAGGGTACCTCCTCAAATACAGCCTCCTGCCAAAAGAGCTTATAGTTAACACCTAAGAGTGATCTCGGAATTACTCTTACTAATTTTTTACTTTACGTGTTTTTTGTCTTCAGCACAGACTGCCATTATAGCAAAATGCTTTTCTATGCCCTTTCTTTATATGTTCTTCTGATTTCTTTCAGCTTCTTAGGAAAAGCAATCTATTGAGAAAACAGATCTTGAGGAAATTATCTAGTAAATGAGATTTCTAACCCTCACCTTATAATAAAATAAAATGTCATAGTATTCTATACAGAAAAAAAAAATACAATACAATAAAAGCTCATGGAGTAAATATTTAAACATATAAAACAATCACTAGAAGATGAGAAAATGTTTTCCATAATCTTGGAGTAGTGGACACTTTTACAGGCATGGCACAAAAATCCAAAAATTACATTGGAAAAGCTGATGTAATTGAGTTCACAAGAATTGGAAATTTCTATAAAGCCAAAAAAAGAAAGAGAGAGAACATTCACCACAAGCAAAACTGAAGTCTGGTGAACTATAATGAAATATTTTCAATAAATAACAAAACGCTAATCTTCATGATAGATACAGGGTATAAAAATTAAGTAGAAAGAGACAACTCAAGTTTTTTAAATGCTAAAAGCAATCAATCAGCTATTTAAAGAAATTAAAATAGCTAATAAAAAACAAATTGTGCACCTTCACTAAAATCAAAGAACTACTGCTGAACAGAAAGGGATTCATCTGCCTATCACTGCAGCCCGACAGGGAATAGGGGAAAGGTCCAAATAAGCTGTAAAGACAGAAAAGCCAGCAAATCTGGAGATGAGTAAGTAGTCTCTCGAATCTCTTCTGTTTTGATTACAAGCACAGCACTGTTCATAGGAACTTACAAAGAAAAGACATCTTACAACTTAATCCAAGACTTAAACTACAACAACATCAAAGTAACCTTTACTCTAACAATGGAACATGATCTTTTTCCTTCCTAGGATTGTTTGTTCTATGCTCTAAGATATACATCTTTATGGCCTGGGTCTGGTCATTTTCAACATCAAGGAAAAAGAATGTTGCTTAAGCAAGGTGGTGGAGGGTCAGTAGTCTTTCAATTCCAAACTGCTCCTACTTTAGCCTAACCAACTCCATTCTCCTATTTTTTTTTCACTAATAGAACTATAAATCAATGAGTCCCTTTTCTACCCAGTGAAATTAACAAAAATTAAAAATCACTCCGGGAGACCGCGGCAGGTAGTTGCCTGAGCTCCGGAGTTCAAGACCAGCCTAAGCAAGAGTGAGTCTCCGCCATCTCTACAAAAAAGCTGGGTGTTGTGGCAGGTGCCTGTGGTCCCAGCTACTCAAGAGGCTAAGGCAAGAGACTCTCTTGAGCGCAAGAGTTTGAGGTTGCTGTGAACTGTGATGGCAGGGCACTCTACCAAGGGTGACAAAGTGAGACTCTGTCTCAAACAAACATTAAAATACTAATAATTCCAAGTGCTGGCAAGGATGTGGGGGAGAAACAGGCACTTCCACACTGTCTTCTAGAAGTATAACTTCCTTTCTAAAAGGTCAGAAAATCCAAATCTTCTACTCCAGTAATTCCAACTCTGTTAATTTATCTGCTAGAAATACTCACACAAACACAAAAAGATACGCACAGATCTTTACTGTAGCATTGTCTATAATACCAAAAGCTTTAAAATAACCTAAATTTCTGTTTAAAACAATGGAGTAAATATATCACATGATAAATCCAAATATAAAATACTATCCAATTATCTTTAAATTATGTAGCTCCATCCTTGAGTTACCTGCTCTTAAAGCCTTCAGTTTCTATGTAAATAGTTATTTTTATTTAGAACCCACAATGCTCTGAGGAAGCCCAAACTATCCTATGCATAGAGACCATGCAGCAAAGAGAGATACATGGGCAGCCCCTACATGCACTGTCCCCTGTTGTTGTAACTCTACTCACCTTCTGACTACAGCTGCATGAGAGACTCTGAACAGCACCCGCTCAGCTAAGCCTTTCCCAAACTCATAACCAACCAAAACCATGAGAGATTTTTGGTCTACAGAGATACTGACCAGATGCTAAACAGAGCTAAATCTATCAAGTTGGTAGTATAAACCAAGATGGCCCCCTTGAAAGAGCACGCTTGCCTAAATCCTCCCAGATTTTAGCCAAAAGCATTCCCAAGGTAAGATGAACAATGAAAGGATCCAAGAGTTGGCTCTGCCCTAAGTACACACTCAACCAGCCTCATTTAGAGGTGATGACCAAGTTCTTCATCACTTCATTGGAGGAAGAGAAAACACGAAGATAATGTAAGTCAACTTCTAATTTCCAGATGGAGAAATGGACTTTTGATTATACAAACTAGTTTTTATGGTATCATAGCAAACCCATAATGGGAAAAAACAACAAACAAAAACATAAAAATGGAGAATAAAAAACAGGACAAGATGAGCCTGAAACCCTGAAACACAGTACTAGAAAGTAAGGAAGTGCCAAGCACACACACGTACACAAACACATGTACATACAAAATGATGAGAGTATGTCAGAGGGTCCTAGAAGCCAACTCCTGAGAAAATAAATAACATAGTCCTTGTTTATAATCTAAAGTCTAAGACAAAGATTAATGAGTTCACACTGATATCAAAAACACTGAAGAAACATATGGTGGAAAACAGACAAATCTGCAATACAGGAGAATTCCAAATAAATTAGATAGAAACTCCAAGATCGAGGAGGTGGAACATAACGCTCTACCTTGTAAGCATGGGCTAGACATAGCGACTATCTTCCAAAAATACAGTATGGTAAGAGACAAAAACAATTTCAGTGGAGAAACCTGAAAAAGTCTAGCTCAACCAGGTAATCAAGGCTAACAACATCAATCATAAATCATATTAATAGCATGCACTCCTGATACGATGTGTTGAGAATGGAGCTTTACCTCTGCAGTCTGTCTCCCAAAAGCACATTGCCCAAGTCTAATCATAAGAAAACATCAGAAGAATTCCAATTCAAGGACATTCCACAAAATGCATGACTCATACTCCTCAAAACTGTCAAGATCATCAAAAAACAAGGAAAGTCTGACAAACTCAGCCATGAGGAGCCTGAAGTGATGTAACAACTAAATGTAATGTGGTATTTCTGGATGGGATACTGGAATAACAAACCAAAAAGGACACCAGGGGAAAACTAAGTAATTCTGCATAAAGTATGGACTTTAGATAATAATAATGTATCACTATTGACTTATTAGATGTAACGAATGTACCTTGTTAATGTAAAATATAAATGACAGAGAAACTGGATGTGGGGTGTATGGGAGCTCTCTGTACTAATGTCACAACTTTCACAGTAAATATGAAACTGTTCTAAAATAGAACATTTACTGAAAATAAAAAAAAAGAAAGAGGTATGAGTCCATAATATTCTACCATAAAATTTTCCATTGTATAAAATTTTGATCTATTTCCATCATTTTAAACACATCTACACAATCATACTTATACATACATAATTCTATAAACAATTTTGATTCATCTTTGCACATGTAATACTATTCTGCAAACATTTTCTTATATTATTAATATATCTTTTTCAATATATTTTAATTAGGTAGACCTGTGTAGATGGGGACATGAAATTTGTAAACAATACATGGTATTGTTAAGTGAAAAAGGCAAATTGAACTCTGACTTCATACATTCCAGCAATGTTTATATTTTTTTGAAATCAACATTGCTTTCGTAACTGTTCTTTTCTTTGGTGGAAACTGTGGTCAGCTGTTTGGACTCCCCTTCAGGGATGAAGGAGTTGGTCCCCAGATGCCAGGAGTGGTCCCCTATAGTGATTGCCTTAGCTGAAGAGAGCACCCTTGCACAAGACCACACTCCTTCCCTGAGAAGAACGGCCCATAGAGTGGGCAAGGCCAGCTTTGAGAATCCAGTGAGCACCACAGCTCACCTTCACCCTCTGCGTTGTCCTACTTCCTTGCCTTCCCTTCCACAGGTGCTGCTCTGTGGGGCATACTTAAATGAAACCATAGGCACACCCGTCTCCATCGCAGAAACTGTTTCCCAAGAATCCCAAACTGTGACACTGCCTCTCTCCCGATTTGCTAGCTCACTGAACCTTTGTCTGCTACGTTTCCCAGGCTCTCCGCCTCCAGGCATCAGGCCAGAATAAGCCAATGGGAAACTATGACAGAAATTGGAAGGTGGGAGAAAGGCAGAAATAAGAATATAGCTCCCTTCTTCTCCCTACTCCAGGTGGCTGCATCTCCCCTGGGTCCCAGCTCCCATAGGGAAGCTCTTCCGAGCTCTGACATCATCACCTTTTCCCTCTGCTCTTCCTGCCCTCCACCTGTAGCAGCTCCATACAGCTACTCTTCTCTGGGTTGCCTCGGGGATCCATCATCCTCTGTTTGGCTGTTAACTCTTCTAATATTTTTGGAATTTGTTTCCTGTATTAAATTCTCTTGATTAAGTTATTAGGTATGGCCTTTGTTGTTCTGATTAGACTCTAATATACTAAATAATAAAAGATAGGTGGATACACATTCCAAGTCATAATCTAAATTTAACATAGGCAAAGAGATCTCCACTTTGAGAGTTCACCTGTTTCACAACATGGAGCTTTCTTTCTCAAAGCTCCTTGATGCAAATGATATTTTAATTAAATCTTGCATCAGTTGGATTTCAAAAAAAGAAAACAATTACCCCAAATCCTTAACAGTTTCTCCTTTGAAGTTACTATCAAAAAAGACTCATTAAATAAAAGTAGCATTAAACAACATTAGAAAAGAATTCAATGTTTAGCTCAGTTCAAAAGACAGAAAAGAGAGGAAAGAAGTTGATTAACAGTAGAGAAAAGCCCTTCTACCCTCAGGCAAAGAACAAAACAGATAAACTAAATGGTAAAGCCTTAGGAATCTTATCCAAAAGACATGGTTTTATCTTGCCTACTCAAGTATCTTACCTATGCAGGAAACAGATCAAGAAAACAAAAGGTGGAAAGAACATCTTGTGCAGTTAAGATGTAAATTTTTTTTCTGAAATAATTTTTGGAACAAATAGTCCCTAGAAAACTTGTGTTCATTCTTGAAAAATGGGCTTAGTGGAAACAAAAAGGTAACTATACAGAATATTTCTAGTAATTCTTCCTGAGGGCAGGAAATAGATAATACTACTTAATTTCTGTAAAGGTGCAGCGGTTACTCAATCACAATTACACTTGGGCCGGGCATGGTGGTTCACACATGTAATCCTAGCACTCTGGGAGGCCGAAGCAGGTCAATTGCCTGAGCTCACAGGTTTGAGACCAACCTGAGCCAAACTGAGACCTTGTCTCTAAAAATAGCCAGGCATTGTGGTGGGCACCTATAATCCCAGCTACTTGGGAGGCTGAGGAAAAAAAAATCACTTGAGTCCAAGAGTTGAAGGTTGCTGTAAGCAATGATGCCACAGTACTCTACTGAAGGCGACAAAGTAAAACACTGTCTAAAAAAAAAAAAAAAAAAAAAAAAAAAATCACAAATTAAACTTGCAACCTAGAGACAGAATTTAAAAACTGGTAATGGGGCTGGACGCAGTGGCTCATGCCTGCAATCCTGGCACTTGGGGAGGCCAAAGGCAGTGGATCACTTGAGCTCAGGAGTTTTGAGACCAGCCAGAGCAGGAGCAAGAGCCTGCCTCTACTAAAAACACCTAGACAAAGTATCAGTATTTGGCAGACCTCACCCCTATACAGGACACAACTACAACAGGGACTCTCCCTAACAAATGCAAACATTATAACCTAATTGTTTGAACCCTCACATTAATCTGAAATTTTTAAAAAATAGAAAAACTAGCCAGGCACGGTGGTGGGCACCTGTAGTCCCAGCTACTCCTAAGAATGAGGCAAGAGAATCACTTGAGCCTAAGAGTTTGAGGTTGCTGTGAGCGATGACACCACAGTATTCTACCCAGGGCAACAGAGTAAGACCCTGTCACAAAAAATAAATAAATAAAATTAAAATAAATAAATTGGTAAGGGATGCATGGGTTTATAATTTGGGAGGGAACATAATTTTAGAAATGAATCATTTGTTCAAGTGTATATTTAGGGTTAAGTCGATTAGATTCAATAATTATTTGGATAAGGAATATTAAATACTTAAATGAACATTCACAATGTAACCATTTTGATTTGTTTTGTTCTTTTAGTAAATGTTTTTTAAACAAGCGCTATGAACATTTACATTATTATGAGCTACCAAACTATAAAAGTGTTCGTTTAAAAAAAACTCTGATATCACAATCTATTATGCTATTCATTAAAAGTTTTCAAGATGATAAAAATGTTCCATATATCTGTGCAATCCATATGGGAGCAAGAAGCCACATGCCACTGTCCAGCACTGAAACCGCAGCTAGTGTGATTAAGAAAATGAATATTAAACTTCCTATAACTGTAATTAATTTAAAATTTTAAATAGCAACAGGTAGCTAGTTGTTATCATCTTGGACTGAACATGTGTTAAGAACTTAAAATGTAATAAAAGGGAAAAGAGTTACAAATGGTCAAGTGAAAATTAGAAGATAAGATGTTGTCCTTCTGCACCTACCCTCTGGGCTCCCTTTAATTTGTTCCTGCCACTAAGGCTAAAATGATGTAAATCAGATCTTGCCACTTAGACAAGAAATAACAGAAACAAGCAGAAAAAAGACTTCAATGATTTTCAATTGTTCTTAAATCAAAACCCAAGGCTTGGTGCCTAGAGCTCAGTGGTTATAGCGCCAGCCACATACACCGAGGCTGGTGGGTTTAAACCCGGCCAGGGCCTGCTAAACAACATTGACAGCTACAAGAAAAAATAGCCAGGCACTGTGGTGGGTGCCTGTAGTCCCAGCTACTTAGAAGGCTGAGGCAATAGAATCACTTAAGCCCAAGAGTTTGGGTTTGCTTGAGCTGTGACACCATAGCACTCTACCCAAGGCAACATGGTGAGACTCTGTCTCAAAACAAACAAAAAAAAAGCTGAAATCCGTAAGGAGATCTGTAAGGCCCCTCCCAGAGCTGGCCCTGACAGTGCTGTCCTCTTGTCCCCCATTACACACCACTCAGCTCTGCACACCAGCCATCTTGGCTGTCTCCCAGGTCTGGGCTTCTCCACCTCCTCTCCTCACCCAGGGCCCTTACCTGTGCTGCTGCCTCCCCTCAGAACCCTGTAACATTCACCAGTCCCTTCCTAAATCACCTTCTCAGACCTCCAGGATCAGGCCACTTCTCACTACTCTCTCTCTCAGCCGGTGCCTAGCTTCTAGATTCCAATGGAGACAGTCTTTTGTGATTCTTTGATAAAAATCTGTTCCCCTGGGATGGACCATGTGAACAAAGAGTACATCTTCCCTTTTAACATTTGGCCCCCGGCTCCTGCCCAGAACTGTGTGCACAGTGGGAACGAGAATACAATAGAACCTCCATAACTGACCATCTTCCTACATTGACCACCTCCTTAAACTGACCTAATTGTCATAGACCAGACATGCACCAGATGTACGTATCAGTACAGTAAGGAGGCCTAGTTCCTTATGTTGACACCTCCCTATGCTGACCAGTTTGTTGAAGTCTCTTGGCCCTACTGTACTTGTTAAAGTAAGTTACAAACCATCTATCAAGCACTCTCGCAATTAGTTTGTAATTCATTCACCTAACCCTAAAAACGAACCTACAAGGTAACTATTATTATCCCTATTTTATAGGCACAGAAGCTAAGACACAGAAAAGTTAAGAGATTTGAATGTTCAAGGATGCACAGCAATTACTGGCAGAGACCGGATTATACTCCAGCAGTCTGGCCCTTAATCACTACACATTATGGCCTCTATAAGATTAAACGGCAATGGAGTGGCTCTGGGACAGGAAAAATTGGGCCAAAGAGTGTCTAAGGAATGTTTCACATGAGAGAATGCACTGAGTTGGATTGTGAGGAGTAGCTGGGAGAAAAACATCACTCCTGGGGTAGAAAACCAATAGAATCTGTACAAAGTATGATTTTTGGCAACAGTACAAGTCTGAGCTGACTGCCATGTGCGCTTCGGCAGCACTGGAACACTGGAGAGAGATCTCTGAGTCCCTTTTTGACTCTGTAAACTGGCCCAGTAACATAAGCAGAAATTGAGTGAAAAATACTTGAGACTTTCAAACTCCTAACTCCCAGTTATGCATATAACATACGTATATTCATGTCCCACACAACATATGGAACACTGCGATGCACTGAAGTGTGGGAGCCAGATGAGACTCACTCCCCAGCCAACAAGTTGGCTCCTTCCTCAAGTCCAAGAATTGTGCCGATGAGAGCAGGTGAAGTGCTTAGTGTAAGGTCTGACAGATGATAGTAAATTTGATAAAGACATATAACACTTACACAGCACTTACTATGAGCAAGGGTCTATTCTAAGTGGTTGGCAAATATTAACTCAAATGACTATAGATATGTCACAAACCTTCGGGGCTACTACAAATGGATGACACTGTTCATAAACACTCTAGCGATTCAGCTTGTTACCTGAGTGATGAGAAATAATCCTGAAAAGGAAGCTGGGTTTAGGAGTACGCATTTTCCCAAATACATCATGGCAGCCCCTGGAAAATTCTAAGTGGAAATATAAGGTGGGGAAGTCATTGCTTTAGGAAAACTAATAATCTAACCATAAGAGAGAGACATGGGCAATGGAGATGAAACTGAGAAGTGAATAAAACAAAACATACAAAAAAAATAAATAAATTCTCGGGAACTGATCATGTCTAAAATATGAAGAGAGACAGTTTCAAAAACTTCCCACTGAACTAAGGTTAGTAAAATAAAAATTTCAAAATCCTACTTGCAAAAAGCACATTAATAAGCTATCAAAGGTAAAAAAAACTCATAAATAAAAAAAGGCAACGGAACAGTGTATGTAATATGATTCCATTTTTGCTACATACATATAGAAAAGTCTTGGAAGAAAAAACACAAAATATTAAATAGCAAATAACAAGATGAAAACAACTTTTATTTTCTTAACCATTTTTCGTATTTGCTAAATTTTCAGTTTTTTCATAATAAGGGAAAAAATATTACAGCCTTCCCAAACTCCAGAGTGCCTCGTTAGCCCAGTGAGACACTTCATGCTCACCTGTTCCGTTTCCTTGACTCAGGATTTTTGTCCTGCACTGCCTGTTATCCAGTGTCTGAAAAAGAGTTGTTACTCTATCACAACTCCAAGTGGAAATCCTGAACCACTTCAAAACATTACAATATACTCTGAATTAGCAAGGTGAATTTCGTTAATTTCATACACTTTTCAGAGACCCTTGTCTTACAGGAAATATTCATATATATCGTCTTCTTCTGCTTCATTCTCTTTTTTCTTTCCTCTTTTTATAGTTACTACAAAGGAAAGTCTTGAATGGATATTGGAAATACATAGCATTTTTATAACCTTTTAAAGATGCTTCTCTAAAAGGTATCTATTCCTTCTCCCCATTTTTTCCTTCTATTCCTGAGCTCATTGATGATTTTACTTACAAAGGCTCAACCCTCAACTCTCTCAAAACAGCAAGTAGAGTTTGAACATGATGCTTTTGGGTCTCTGATACATGTATTTTATTCTTTTAACTATCTCCTTGGTCACCATACCTCTCTTAGGCCCTGTCCAACTGGACATGGACCAAATTTTGTCCTGCAATTTACCACCCCCATCACTCACCCTTACCACCTCTGTCAGAGTTAAGTGTCCCTTATCACTCACTTATCTCCCACCAAGATCCCTGGTGAGTAGGGAGCTCTCCATGATGTCAAAGGAGGCTTTCCTCCAAGGCAGACCAGCTTCACTCAGATTACCAGAGTGCACATTCTCACTCCTGGTCTCTCTTTTCTTCCCAGCTACGTCTTTTGACTTGATGTAGTATCTCTCCCCTTTTGACTTCCCTTGTCTTCAATTCAAGGTCTTCTCAGCTCAAGTCACATCAGGCTGGCTATGATGGTCTCTTCCTTCTATAACTACAGATATCCAAGGTTCCTAAAGTCAGTGGAATCCTGACTCCTCCCCCAGAGAGAGAAATTACAAATAATTTAGAACTAGAAGAAGCCCACCTAATGCAAACCTCTCATATTATGGTTAAGGAAACTGAAAGTCAGAGAAGCAAAGGAATTATTCACAAGCCACACAGCAAATAATTCTTGTGACTGAAGTTTAGAATCTTCACATGATCCCCGTCTCTCAAGACCTTCACTTGGATCATTCCATAAAAATCAATTTTCTTTTTCTTTGTAAGTTTCCAAGAGATGACAAATGTATAATTTCTTTTACATGTCAACATTCTTTACATTTACTTTTGAGCTGATAAGGTATTTGAATAAATCACGTACAAATACTTGAAAATGGTACAGTTTCGTGCTTATTTCCCTGGTTACCAACCAAATAAGCAAATAAGACCAACACAGTCTATTCACAGTACTCCTAACCCACAACATTCTTTTGTGAATATTTCAGTCCCTTGTTTCCTAATCTCTCGGAGACCTTAATCTAGATGATTCTAGGTGGCACTTTATAGGAAGCTAGTGTGTTTGGATGATGAAGTATTATGGAATTAACTCTACACCACGGATATTTAACCTGCTTCAACATCACCTGAAAAAGCCCTGGTATGAGATTCCTGGTGTTTTGGTTTTGTATCAAGTAAGTTGTTGATTGTTGAGATGGTATTGCAGCAGAAACTTTGAAGAAGAGATGAATGGTGCATTGAAGACAGAAACATATAGGATGTTCTGATAGATGGATGGCTAAATTGGAAAAACATCTGCATATTATCAGTTAACAGCAAAGGCAAATTGACTGACACAGCTGGGTACAACAAAGAGTAATTAAAGAACAAACCAAAGCAGAGTAAGAAAAAGGCAATTAAAACACAGGCAGTAAATAAGCTCACTAGTGGGTTCCTGAAAGGCAAAAACTGAACACAGGAAAGGAATAAGAGACTCTGCAATGTTCTGTATACACAGGAGCATTGGGGCTACCCTTATCAAGAGCCACCAAGGTCTAAGGAAGGAAAAGGGTCAAAAGCAACCAGTCCAACCCCATGCAACCAGTTCAACTCAAGGTAACCACAGTTGAGGTCATGGAGAAACTTTTAGTTTTTCTGTTTTGTTTTACTTTTCTTTTTGAGACAGAGTCTCACTTTGTCACTGGCGGTAGAGTGCCATGGCGTCACAGCTCACAGCAACCTCAAACTCTTGGGCATAAGCAATTCTCTTGCCTCAGCCTCCCAAGTAGCTGGGACTACAGGCGCCCACCACAATGCTCAGCTATTTTTTGGTTGTAGCTGTCGTTGTTTGACAGACCCAGGCTGGATTTGAACCCATCTGCTCCAGTGTATGTGGCTGGTGCCCTGGCCGTTGAGCTACAGGCACCAAGCCATTGTTTTACTTTTTTAAATCAATCATAGCACCTTGTATGAAGACAATGGCACGGCAAGTGTTAATAATAATTCTCAGCTACAGAAATTCCAGTTGCATACCTTCTATACCACCTCATAGCCCTCTGGAATGCTGTTTGTTCAAACGTTAGTGAGCAGACAAATCTCCCAGGATTTGTGAAAATGCATTCCTCCCTAGGTGGGTGTGGGTGGGCCCCAAAATGTTGTATTTCATACAAGTTCTAAGGGTATGATGCTGATACACTAGTCTGCAGACCACACTTTGGGTAGCAAGGAGGTAAAGTGCTTTCTGAGAAAAGAAAAATAAAATATTCAGTCACACTGAAGTTTTTCAATTATAAAAAGAAAAGCCTTCCTCATTCAGGATACTTTCCTTATTCAGGGTAAGGAAACTTATTGTCTACATTCAAATAGATAATAACAGTAGCAGGATTTAAACCAATTATGTCTGACTCCAGAACTATTTATCAAGATGAGATTAACAGAATTATTAATTTTGTGAGCTTGGACAATCCCCCATTTCTCCGAGCCATGATTTCTTTTTTCATCTCTAATGAGGGGATAGTGATACAGCTGTGGTGTGGACCAAACAAGATAGTAAATGTAGAAGCATTTTTAAATCTATAAAAGAATTTAAAGATACAATCATTGTAACCAGCTTAATCTCCTCTCTCCTGCCCCCTAGTTATGCAAATATTATTGAATGTATACCTTTCCTAAAAGCAGATATTCACAAAGCTTTTGGTCTCAGGATCCTATTATACTCCTAAAAATTACAGAGGACCTATGAAGCCTTTTCAAGTAATTGTAGACATTCCTCTTTAAAACTACACCAAAATTCTATAAGTGGTAATTTTTTAAATAAATTGCAACCTCAAATTTGAAATATAAATGAGAATTTCATACTATTACATCAAAATCCATTAGTCTTGATAGCACTTTAAATAGAACTTAAACCAATGCATAATTTTATAATATCATCCATTGGTCCTTTGAAAAATATTGTTTCACTGCATTATATCATTCTTCCAAATGTTGGCACATGTCATTAAATAATACAAATATATATACGCCTTACTATCATCATCCATTTCATCAGAAAAGTTTTTAAGGACTGAGAAGCTCTGAAGCTCCCAACAGCACACGCAAGGTTTTCAAAATTCTATTTTTTGCTTGGGAGCTCAGATTTTATCATCACCAATAGCTATCCTCACTGATTTTCCTTGAAGTGACTAGCTAACATCATTCATTTTTGAGAAAAATGTGCATCAGATACCCAAGCCTGAATACCAACAATTTGTCAGTTCCTTCAAATAAAAATAGTGTTCATAAATTTAAAAAAAAAAGCAGGTAGTCGGCTTCCTACTTAATCACACAACTGCTCTTCCTCAAGAAAACAGTTCTTCAGTCTACAGCCGATATGCTATATGAGTCTTTCCAACCTGAAATACTAAAGAATACTAAAAAGATAGGCAATCTAGGTTTGAGATTTAATAAAATCTGCTTCATTAAGGACATTTTTAATAATCTATCTAAGACATTTATTTTAGCAAAAATGGCTTTTTTTTTTTTAATTATAAGTGTATGGCTACTGGCACAACTGGTGCGATTGCTTTTCTTTCTTCTAAGGCACCAGGAGTTTTACCCATCCTACTTTAATATCATCAACATAAAGTCAACACGATGAAAGTGTAAATAATGTCTACTATTGCTGTGAAAGGAACTTTGACTTTGAGGTCTCCTGAAATATTCTTAGGGAACCCCTAGGAATCCACAGACCACACTTTGAGAACTGCAGCCTTAAATATTTTAGCTGAAACTTTGTTCCACTTGTGTTGTCTTTGGCTTATAAACATATTTACCCCAAATCACATAAAGATACTCTGGAGTAATCTGAGCCTCTATTTGGAAAAAACCTCATATTGACAGCTTTATTTATTTTGTCAACAATAACATCATAAAAAGATACTGAGCTTCTTTTCAGTTCTCTTTCTCTATAAGAGACCACAGATCCCAGGTGGTTGCTAATGCCAAAAAGCATTCCAAGGGAAAGAAACCAGCTTTAGAATAACAAGCTACTTTCTCAAGAATATTGTCCTAAAAACCAAAACAGATTGGACTTACGGGTCCCAAATCACACCAGTAATTGAATGGATGTTTGCCAGCTAAATTTGTGTAAAGTCCTAAAACATGATGAAAAAATGACAAGTGCATAAAAGAGACACGCTTGTGAAAATTCACTCCCTCCAGAGTGACTTTCTATCAGAACTCTCTGTGTTCCTATACTAAAAATGTGTGACGAAAACTCAAAGATGAAAGCCATTTCCCAAAAATTTGCACATATTGGAAGCTCACAAAATACATGATTATTGGCTAAATGCTAATATAAAAACTGCACTAATACTGGCTTCTACCCAGTGAAATTTAGTACTAAACATATCCGGCAGGGGTGCCCAACCTGTGGCTGCAAATTATGTGAGGACGTTTTTGCTTATCTGTGGTGTCGGATTATCATGCAAACTATGCACAGACCTTTGTTTTGCTCATCAGCTTTCATCAGTGTTCTTCATCACATGTATTTAATATGTGACGCAACACAAGTCATTTTCTTCCTTATGCGCAGCAGAGAAGAAAAAAAGTTGGACACCCCTTTGGCATCACCATACTAGAAGCCTCTTAGGTTTTATTTACATATTGTTTATATGGAAGTGGACAAAGGAGAGATGGAAACCCAATGGCAGACCGAGCTTGATGAATAGGATGTAACATCTAGTCATCATAGAGAAGGCAAATGAATGGGATGGCATCAGCCATTACGCCACAATAAAAATCTGTAATTAAAAATCCTTCTTGTTTTCATAGTCTATTACTTACTAACAGCTTTTGCCTGCAAATTGAACCCAAAATGAAGTAAATAAGCCAATTTCATCTCAATAATTTGAGGCGCTGGTTAAAAAAAAATGCAGATTTCTTGGCTCCACTCAAATCTTCTAAAGCATAATCCCTAAGACTGGCGCTCAGGACTCTGTCTTCAGATTCCCCAAGGGTTCTCTATCCACACTAATATCTGTAAAGTAGAAGTGAAAATCACCGTACGGTTCTATTTCAGAGTTCTCGACATATTGAAGTGCAATTAAAAATATACAGGGAAATGATTGGGAAATGAACTAGGAAGTACCATATAAATGATTATAATTGTCTAAACTTTACAACCTACATTTCTACCAATGCTTCTTCTAAAAACTAAAAGGACAAGAAAATAAAGAAAAATACTATAAAATTTATCTTAACTGTTGTAATTTAACCTTAGAAAACTAAAAGACTCAGGAAACAGTATCTTCTAGTTAATATTTAACTGAACATTCTGGTCTCTCTTTTTTTGAAAACCCTTCTTAAATGGGTAACTACACTGTCTTTCCTTGGTAAATACATGACAGTTTTTATTCAATGCCAAAGGACTTTCATGTTGGGTCAGCATTCTGAAGATCAGTTCTTGTTGCACAAGCACTTACGCTTAGAAGAGTAATGTATGTTCTGCTTGAGCTCATTTGCTAAAAGGCTTCTTGTTTATTTTTTGTTTGGAGGATGTTTCATAGTTGATGGAGGCATGTTTATTTTAACCAAACACAGATCTCTCATTACAAGTAGTACTCCAAAAGCTTATTTGTTCTTAGGTTGTTTAGAACTTAAAATGCCTCTTCCTCTAGCCAAAAAAAAAAAGTTATGAATAACAATGGAGCCCTCTGGTTTACCCAAAAAGCTCACAATCTAGAAACAATTTATCCACTACTGCTTAAAAATTACACAAATATTTTTGTGTAATGGCATGCATCAAACTTGAAAAAAATTTGAATAGGAAAATATAATCATTTGTTTTATATATTAATACCTGAGGGGGAAAAGTCAGCTGGAAAAAGATGAGAAGAAGACGGATAAAAATTTCCGTAAATGTTCTAGAAAGGTTAAGGCCACAGTTCTTTATTATACACAACACATAGCGTCTCTCAACATGGCCACTAGAGGTTCTCCTCAGAGTCATCATTAGGATATGATGGGAACAAGAGATGGCAAAACTGAGTGGCAGATTTAACTGAACAAGTGAATAGAAGGGAGATGGGAAAAGTGCTGACAGGATGGCTGTGGAACCCTGAGAAAGAGAGTACATGGCGTGGAAACAGGTGGATACTATAAACAGCGTGAAACATACCAGAACAGAACTAAAGGCAGCAGAAAAGAAGCCATAGAGGCTCGGTGCTCGTAGCACAGTGGTTATGGTGCCAGCCACATATACCATGGCTGGTGGGTTCGAATCCAACCCAGACCAGCTAAACAACGACAACTGCAACCAAAAAATAGCTGGCATTGTGGTAGGCATCTGTAGTCCCAGCTACTTGGGAGGCTGAAGCAAGAGAATCGCTTAAGCCCAAGAGTTTGAGGTTGCTGTGAGCTGTGACGCCACAGCATTCTACCAAGGGTGACAAAGTGAGATGCTGTCTAAAAAAAAGAAAAGAAAGAAAGCCATAGCAAGCAATGCCGAAGAAAAGAGTTTCCTGTAAATATCACAAAGACTGAATTTAGGGCATGACAAAAAAGTTACCAAAACAAAAGAGGTCTTAGTACATGTGAGGGAGACTCTCATTTGCACCTACAAGGTGCCTTCCTTACACATTCCAGATGGCCACACTTTGGGTTTGTACGTGAGGAAATGCCCAGTGGCTAGATTTCTGATTCTGAATCCAAGTTATCACAGAGGCCTTGTCTGGTCTCTTACACTCACTGGCCTTATTTTACAACTTTTGTTTACTCACTACCTCTTCCATCCTCCTATGCTGAAATAAAGTGACATCCCCATTTTTATATACCTCTGAATCTATACCCAAATGTCTTCTCTATTTGGATTCCTGACCTTCACAGACCCTATAGGACTGTGGTTGTGTATTCGGTCTTCCTATCTTTTCCTTTTCCCAGTCAAAGTATGAGTCAGGCTAACTAAAAGTGCAATGCATTTATTCAACCAACCAAAAGCTGACATTAAGTGCTGGGTACTATTTTAGCCCTAGTAAACACAACAATCTTGCTGAATTCCTAGAAATCCTTTGTGCATTTTAATATAACATGTGAACCAATGGACACAAAAGACTAAACTGGCCTCTAAGATGATCTAGTTAGTTTAAAATAAAACTTAAACTGTGGGTGGACACAGAGCTATGTCAATTTCAAGTCTGATTAAGAGCAGAGAGTTACCTTATTCTTCATGCTGTATTCCAGAGATAAGATAATGGGTTGCAAGGGAAGCTAACTGAATTAATGCCTTTCACACCCAAATCCCAGATAAGCAAGGCCAATTGCCGCCTCTTATAAAGGACTCTTTCATTGAAACATGAAAGTAGTTTTCAGTAACTACCACCCACATACTAAACCCCTTATACAGTGAGAGAGATATATATTCATAGGTATAGGAGGTCATAAATGCACAAAAATACTGTCTTAGAAGCTAACTGGGGAAATGTATTGCAATGTGGTTGAAAATTACCTGTTGCTTTAAAACCATGCCAGAGAACAAGAAGGATATTTCAAATACATCTCTAAGTCCAACCTCAGTGGAAGTCTACCCTACACTTACAGTTCAAAACTTCATTTGGAAGCAAGGAAGGGCATCAAGTATTTAACATGCCTACCAAAGCATACACGGAATAATTTTCTCTTCTGCTGTTTTCCTCAGTCTAGCTCAGTGCCTGGGCATAAGCAGACCCAGAGCTCAGGGCCAGAAGCCTCTAAAGCAGAACTTTCTGGTCCACCCCCAGGATCAAACACTATACCAGGGAAAAAGCCAGGGTAGGACAGGATGTTTCCTTCTTCATCCACTTTCACACACCTACATCACTTTACTTTATCTGAGAAAATTGCAGAAAAATACAACAATCATGTTGTCCCTGGTTAATCATTACCCTGCAAGGCAACTCCTGTGTTCATCCCACTAGATCATAATTATGTAGCTGAGGACCACAATGGTGGCCTCTCCTAATCCCAGCTCCAGGATACAATCAGTACAATCCACTTCTTCAGCTTTATGAAAATTGTGTTGATGTTTTATTTGAAAAACAAAAACAATTCCATAATTGCAGCTTCTCTCTAGAAGACAAGTTCCCAAGCTCTTTGATGATAATTGTCAAGCTCCTTTTGGGGATTTTTCCCTGTGGAAGCCCATATTTGGGGTCTAGGGGAAGAAAGGTATTAAACTAAGGAAAAGAAAGAAGAATAAGTAAGAGGTTTCACTTTCAGCTGTCATTAAATAAGTTTCAACAATAAAGCAACGAGTTTGGTTATCCTTAACATAAATGTCCCATAGTATTTCATCAAAAGATGCAAGGTAAGAATTTTTTCCAGTTCATGTTACAACAAAGGACTCCAGCTAATGGGATAATGGGATATCCATGATAGTCCTACCTGTTGGTGTTCTAATCTAAGATATTTCCATGCCAACTGCCCAGAGTTGTATCATCAGAGCATGATGGAATGCTGTTTGATTAGCAGACTGCAGGTGTCAAAGATGAAAAAGCTTGTGCAGGAGTCCTCAAACTACAGCCCGCTGACCACATGCGGCGGTGTGAATTGTATCTGTTCCCGTTTTGCTTTTTACTTCAAAATAAGATATGTGCAGTGTGCATAGGAATTTCTTCAAAGTTTTGTTGTTTTTTCCAACTATAGTCCGGCCCTCCAATGGTCTGAGGGACAGTGAATTGGCCCCCTGTTTAAAAAGTTTGAGGATGCCTGCATGTGGATCTATAACTAAATGAGCAGGAAAAAGTTACAAACTGAACTTAGCAAATGGAAAACCTTTAAAGACCTACAAGCATGTAGAAATGGTTTTACACTGGAGTTACATACAGATTCAACAGACAACTACTGAATACATAATAGTGTGTAAAACTCCTATAGGTTTTAACTGAAGGTATTAAAATTTTTAAATAAAAATAAAATAAGGTATGAATACTAAATAATTTAGGCGATAATATTGTGAAAGCTAAAGCCTTTCATTAACAAAAACCAAAATTTTTTAAAAAGTGACTTAAGAGACTAAAATTAAATAAGTTCTCATTAATATTGTGTTATAGATCACAGCGATATGTGACACAAATGAGCTACCTGAAGATGCAAACATCATGTACTTTGAGACACTTATTCTTTGAACCTTAGGCTTATGTATTCATTTATTTTTTGAGACAGAGTCTCACTTTGTCACCCTCATAGGGTGCCGTGGCGACATAGCTCACAGCAACCTCCAACTCCTGAGCTGAAGCGATCCTCTTGCCTCAGCCTCCCAAGTAGCTGGGACTACAGGTGCCCACCTCAATGCCCGGCTATTTGTAGAAATGAGGTCTCGCTCCTGAGCTCAAGGGATCCACCCACCTCAGGCTCCCAGAGTGCTGGGATTACAGGTGTGAGCCACTGAGCCTGGCTTATGTTTAAGTACTTAGGATATGATACCATCTCTTAAGTCTAGGAATGTGGTTCCTCAACGTACTGTAAGAATCATAAACGTTTCTTCACAGTCACATAATGTGGATATTGATGGAATTTCTGAACAGCTGCAAGGAAATTCCAAAACAGAGCCAAACAGAAAAAGTGTTTTCTAAAGCTCCAGATAAAACTTAAAAGAGCTCTGCTAAATCTTTCCGACTGGAGTCGTCAGTTAATCCAAGCAGTCATCACCACTGCACCCACAGGCACCCCAAATTGGGAAAACACTGCTGCTGCACCTTCCTAAGACTAATAAACAACTTTCTGGTCGGCCAGGCTTCCCTTCTAAGAAGCCTGAACTCTCTAGGGGAGGGGAGAGAAAACACTGTTTCTAAAGATGACAATTTTCAAGAGACTGTTTTCATAAGCATTTATCATTCCAGATGGAGGGAACCATCCCGCTGGGATCCAGGGAAGGAGCGGCGGCGCTGGGCGCCTGCGAGGCCCGCAGAGCAGAGCGCGCAGGCGGAGCAGCGACCCAAGACTGCCGGGCCGGGGAGCAGGAGCTCGGCGCCGCCCTCGCCGCCCTCCCCGGCGCGAGGCCGGCCGCGGACCTACCAGCGACAGCACTTTATAGGTGTTGGGGTCCTTGGCCGGGCGGGCGCGCGCCGCCTTCTCCAGCGGCTCTTCCCCCAGGTCCATGGGGGCCAGCAGGGACACGGCCGCCTGCGGATCCGCGGGAGTCTCGGTGGCGTGGCCGCGGCCCAGGTCACGGCCGTTCCCCGCCAGGCCCTCCCGAGGGCCACGCCCGCCCTCGCCGCCCCGGCTCCCGCCCCCCGCGCAGCCGTCCCTCTCCATCGTGGCCCCGGGCACTCGGTCCCGCCGCCCCGCAGCGCCTTTAATAGGCGCCGCGCCGCCCCGCCCCGCCCCGCCGCTCTCCGCCCACCCATCGCGGTCTGAACTTTGGCTGGGGTCCCTGCGCCCGGCGCTCGAAGTGAGGGCGAAGAGACTCAACGCCCCGGATTATTTGGCTTCCTGTCTGATTTCGGGCACTCTCTGTGTGGGTTATTTTGGGTCCCGTACGTGGGCGTGTCTTGATCTCCCCCCTCCCACCCGTCCTCTGCCCGCGCCCAGGCCACCATCCGAACACTTGCAGGAATCGCCCTGCGTGGCCTCTCGGCGCGGGCAGAACTGGAATTGCAGAGTGTGGTCTGCAGAGGGCATGAGATCATGCGGCCCCAAAATAGAGCGGGCAGGAGGAGAGAATGCAGCCGCCGATGCTGTCCCGCCAGCTGGAGTGTTCGGGCCGACCTGCGTGTTTCTGGATGTAAATGCAAATGACCCCTGGGCGAGGGCGACTTTGTTTCTGCCACGTAAAAACAAGCAAAAATTCCCTCAAAGTCCTGTCACCCATTAGAGGTGTAAAGGAGGGTGTCCAGGGACGAGACCGCAGTGGAAAGGTTCAGGCCAGGTTTAATTGAAAGGGGGAGGGTAACCCGCCTAGGCCGTGAAAAGGCAGCGTCTGCCCCCACGGACAGTTACAGACACCTATTTATTTGGGGTCTTATGGGGTGGGCACATTCCACAGCTTGCCAGGAAAGTTGGGAGTCTTTGACGGTAACTACTTGCGGGTGAGCTAGTCAGATACTTTCTGTCTTTGTCTTAGGAGGAAAGGCGGAAGAGGGGGAGGGGAAAGGGTTTGTGTGTGGCTGCTTAAGGTACCCCAACAACACATTACCTAGGCCATCCTTAAAATATATGGGTTTAGATGTGCTGTACACACACATGCACATACATACGGTTTTGTGTGGTTTCTGGAGTTTTGTTGTGCTATGGTTTTAATGTATTTACTTTCTGTACGAAAAAGTTTAAGAGTGTTGCAATATGGGAAAATGTTAACAAAATCGGAAATACTCTGATAAGCTTTATGTTTGAACTAGGACACAAAAGTTTCTAATTCTTGGTGGGTCTTGTTTCATCTTTGGTCGTAGAAGTTTTACCTTTCTTTGTTCATCAGTTAGCAAATCCACAGTCCCAGTGAAGTGTGTTGTCAAAGGCAAACCAGTCACTTTGCACTGCTTTACCATTCCGGGGACTGACCTCAGAAACCAAGAAAATGTTTACAAGCTGAAAATGATTAATTTTCAATTCATTTTGATTACACAAACATATAAAATGTTTTAAAATGAGAATGTAAGAATGAATGTTATTGCCGTTAAAAGAGTCAACTCGGGATGCTCTCCATTTCTACTGACTCATCTATTCATGTATTCATTCATTAAGTAATGAATCCTTCAACCTAATCTTTTGGCCCCCAATTATGTATACCATATGAAAAATGAATCAAAATGTATCTTTCTCTCAAATGGCCCTCAAATCTGGTGAAAGGTGGGGGATAGGACCAACTTGTAAACAAAATATTAAAACCTGAGTCATATATGCATAATGGAGTCACACGTGGCTGTTATGAGAACTTAGTAGAAAGGGCAATTGACATCTGGAAAAAGTAAAAAGCCTTCCCTCAAAGCATTATTGAACTTTTGTTTTTAAAGTTACCTTTGACTCAGCTCGCAAACCACCCAAGAGAAACAGGTTCTCACCATTTCATAGTCACACATATTTTTTTACCTCAAACTTGGCTCCAGATTTTCCTTTGACGCTTTCCAAAACTCAGATTCAAGGACAAAGATTTGCTCCACTGAGACTGGTCAAATGAGTGTCAAAATTTCTGAAAACAGCTCAGCAGAGACATTCCAAAGTGGCTTTGAACCCGACAAAACAAGTGGAAGAAGTGTTCTGCCTGCATCCCAAGGCAACCAACCACTTTAAAGACTTCACCATTTGGAAAGGTCAGTGTACAGTCTTCAGGAACCATAAGCGAGTGAGGCAGCTCCCTGCAGACAGGGCAAAAGGCAAACCATTGGCCTGCCCTGATAAAGGGCACAGCATATATTCAATGGGATTGTGGGCCTAATGTGCACAGACGGTCAGATTTTTCAAGAGAAGCAGGAAATTTAGATGTTTATGTGAACTCCCCAGATTGCAAAATGTTGTCTACAAAATTCAGAAAAACAATTTCTTTAAACACTTTAAAAGCCAAACAAAATGTGGCACATCTGCAGGGTGGGCTTGGCACACAGGTCACCAGGATGTGGCCTCTGCCTTATGCTCATGCCTCACCTGTGCCAGCTGAGACTTTCATGGGCAATTATAAAAACCCAACTGTAAGTCTAAAATCAAGTATGCCACTGTTGGTTTAGAGATGGACTTTGCAATGCTTGTAATGAAGGCTTATTATCTTTATTCTAAATGGTCTGAGGGATAACATCACACTCCAAAGTACAGTAAGAGCATCAGATGTAAAATTGCAACACAACTTCTTCAGTTAGTGCACAGGTGAACAATGAATGTTTTATCCCTGTTTCTAAATCATTCATCTTTAGAGATTGAGAACTGTAATCTAGTATAGCAGTAAACATGATAGTTTCAGATTTTACAAGATTCTTTCAGTTTTACCGTAACACATAAATATTTAAATGTTTCTCCCTTGGTGCCTGAAACTTCAGATGTAGAAAAGGCCATAATACCAAACAAAACCAATTTATCTATGTTTAAACTATGACTTCTCAAAGTTGAGAAACAACTCTTCTTAGCTTTCAAAACATGAGTAATTATTTTAGCAGCTACAACAGGGCTTCTCCAGCTCTATTCAGTTTGCCAATAAAACATAAAAGACATCTAGCCAAGTCTAAAGAGAGAAAAAAAAAAAAAAAACCACAAGCCTCTTGAATCTTTATGAGGCCTAGGAAAAAAAACATTCTTCCAAGGCATTAATTTATTTCTAAGATTCTGTATACCATTCTGATCTTTCTTTCTTTCTGTTTTTTTTTTTTTTTTTGAAAGTACAAAAATATGCCCTGTGGAGCAAGAAGTTTGGATAACCATATGATCTTGAATAAATTATAAGAAGTCTCTGAGCCTTAGTTTCCTTATTTATAAAATGGTCCTACAAATGATATCACGAAATTGTGCTGCTATCTCTAAATCCGAACAAATGTTTTCTAATCCCCAAACTATACTTAAAACTTCAAATCTATCCTTTCCATCTTTATATCACTCACTCACTGCCTCTAAGAAGAGTAAACTCTTTAAATTTTACCTAAATTATGCATGATTTATAGCTATTCTTGGGGAAAGTATGATAGCTGCTGTTGAACATGCACCAATAAGAGGGTTCAGAAAAGGGAAAGGATACTTACTGCTCTGGGATGGAAGAAAGATGTCTGCAAAAATGAGATAACAAAATGAATGAAATGATCTGAGAAGAGTAAGATACAAAGGGGAGTAATATAGAAACTGGACAATGGAAATTCATACCCCATCTAAACAGAGCAAGTGTCCAGTTCTTCACTTGGTTGCCCACATTCTCTACCACTCCTCCATTATTTTCTTTCACCTCTATTTTAAACAAAATACAGGTTGCCAGGTCATCTGAATTTTAACAGCTTTATTAAAGTATTACTTACATATTATATAATTTATTCATTGTAAGCATACCTTCCATGGTTTTTAATAACCTGTACAGTTGTGCAATTATTAACACAATCCAGTTTGGGAACAATTGCACCAGCTCAAAAAGTTTGCTTCCTACACATTTGTAGTCAAAAACTGCTCTCGCTCCAGTCTTAAGCAAAGATTGCTCTGCTTTCTGTCTGCATCCATATGTAATGTTAGGATTACTTCATCAATTTCTATTTTGAAGAGTGAGCATATCTTGATACTATTGTGTTTAATTTATAAATCAAATTGAGAAGAATTTCCATCTTAACAGTATTTAGTCTTCTAAACCATGAACAAGACAGATCACTTCATTTATTTAAATTGCCTTTAATATTTCTCAGTAGTGTATTATAGTTCTCACTATGCAGGTCTTAATTTCTTTTGTCAAATCTATTCCTAAGTATTTTATGTTTTTAATAATATTATGAATGAAATTATTTTCTTAATTTCATATTCAGTTTGTTCATTGCCAATGTACAGTAATGTAATTCAGTTTTTGTATATTTACCTTGTATCCTGTAACCTTACTAAACTTGCTTATTGTTTCTACTAGCTTTGTTTGGTTTGGTAGATTACTTAGATTTTTCTAAATACAAAACCATGTCATCTGCAAATAATGACAGATTTACTTTTTCATTTTCAATCTGTATTTCTTGGTCTCTATATTTATTTTCCTTTGGAATCACTGTAATATTGACCACATAAAATTAGTTGGGAAGGAATTTTTTTCTCTCCTCTACTTTCTTTGTTGTTGTTGTTGTTTTGAAATAGAGTCTCAAGCGGTTGCCCACAGCAACCTTTAACTCTTGGGCTTAAGCAATCCTCTTACCTCAGTTTTTATATTTTTTAGTACAGACAGGGTCTCACTTTTGCTCAGGCTGGTCTCAAACTCATGAGCTGAGGCTATCTACCTGCCTTGGCCTCCCAGAATGCTAGGATTACAGATGAGATTTACCACACCTGGCCTCTTCTCTACTTTCTGAGAAAGTTCGTGTAGGATTGGTATTAGGTCTTCCTTAAATATTGATAGAATTCTCTAGGTGAAGACATCTCTGCCTAGATTTTCTTTGTGAAAAGATTTATGTATTTATTTATTTATTTATTTTTGGAGACAGAGTCTCACTTGGTCACCCTCTCTGTAGGGTGTTGTGATATCATAGCTCACAGCAACCTCAAACTCCTGGGCTCAAGACATTGACTTGTCTCACCCTCCTGAGCAGCTGGAACTATAGGCACACGCCACAACACCTGGTTATTTTTAGAGACAGGGTCTCAATCTTCCTCAGTCTGGTCTCAGACCTGTGAGCTCAGGCAATCCACCCGCCTCAGCCTGCCAGAGTGCTAGGATTACAGCCATGAGCCACCACGCCAGGCCTGTGGAAAGATTTTTAATTACAAATTCAGTTATTTTACTCAATACAGTATTTTTTTCTTAAGTCAGTTTTTTATAATGTGTATCTTTCTAGAAATTTATCCATTCCATCGTTTTGTCCATAAAGTGTTCATCGTATGCTCTTAAAACATTTTTAATTTCTATATAATATATGCTTATGCCCTCTCCACTGTTTCTGATTTCTTTCTCTTTTCATCTTGTCTTGTTTAACTAAAGGTTTATTAATTTTGTTGACCTTGTCAAAGAACTTTTTTTTGTTGTTGTTGTTGTTATATTGAGACAGAATCTCATTTTGTTACCCTTGGTAGAGTGCTGTTTGAGCTATCCCGCAAACTCGTGGGCTCAAGGGATCCTCTTGCCTCAGCCTCAGAACTAACTTTTTGATTAATTGATTTTTCTTTTTTGTTTTCCATTTCTGTGATTTCTGTTCTTTATTTCTGTGATTTCTGTTCTTTATTTCTTTATTTCTGTTCTTTATTTTTCTCTCCCTTCTGCTTTGACTTGGATATGCTAATAATTTTCTAGGTGAGAATTAAGGTCAGAATTTAGAATATTGATTTAAGAGTTTTAATCTTTTCTAAGGCAAACATTTAAAGCTATAAATTTCCTTTATATCATATATAAATATGTATCTATTATATGTAATAGATATGAAATCAATAACATCATATATATAATACTAGAGGGAAATTTATAGCTAGTATATTCTATTCTCAGACTGTGTCTAGGTGCAGAATGTGCATTCTGCTATTATTGAGTCAGAATGTTTTATGCATGCTAGTTAGATCAAGTTGGTTGGTAGTCTTGTGCAGAAAATCAACACTAATGATTTTCTGTTTAGTTCCTCTTTTTTAAATCAATTCCTAAGAGAGGAGAATTGAAATCTCTAACTATAATCATTGAATTGTCTGTCTCTCTCTTTAATTTTTAAATTTCATGTTTACTTTAATTTTTTACTCCATGCATTTTGCAGTGTATTGTTGGGTAGGCTTATATATTACTATGTAATTGTTGTATCTTCTCAATATATTAACCACTTAATAATTATGAACACCCTTCATCTCTGTGCTAATACTATTCTACCTTTAAATTTTCTAGTTTTCTATTTCTTATCTTAACGTATATTTTTTCTCTTTTAATATAGCCAGTCCAGCTCTCTTATGGTTATGGTTTGCATAATATATTATTTATCATCCTTTTACTTTAAATATAAACTGCATCTTGCTTTTGGACAATGTAACAATCTCTGCTTTTTATTTTTTTATTTTTCACATTGAGCACCTCTTATAATTGCAGAAGTTAGACATGACTTAAGTATTACAAATTTAATGCAGTTTTTCCTTTCTTTCTTTTTGTTTTGTTTTTTGACATGTTTTATTTTATTTTTTTTATATTTTTATTATTTTTTCGAGAATTTTTTTTTTTTTTTATTAAATCACAGCTGCGTACATTAGTGCAATCAAGGGGTACAATGTGCTGGTTTCATATACAATCTGAAATGTTTTCATCAAACTGTTTAACATAGCCTTCATGGCATTTTCTTTTCTTTTTTTTTTTTTTC
>CAUYRH010025722.1:0-13103 GCA_963574655.1 Perodicticus potto
TCTTCACCACCATGGAGAAGGCTGGGGCTCACCTACAGGGGGGTGCCAAAAGGGTCATCATCTCTGCCCCTTCTGCTGATGCCCCCATGTTTGTGATGGGTGTGAACCATGAGAAGTACGAAAACAGCCTCAGCATTGTCAGCAATGCCTCCTGAACCTCCAACTTCTTAGCCCCCTTGGCTAGGGTCATCCATGACAACCTGGGCATTGTGGAGGGACTCATGACCACAATCCATGCCATCACTGCCACCCAGAAGACTGTGGATGGCCCCTCTGGGAAGCTGTGGCGTGATGGTCGCAGGGCTCTCCAGAACATCGTCCCTTCCTCAACTGGTACAGCCAAGGCTGTGGGCAAGGTTATCCCTGAGCTGAATGGGAAGCTCACTGGCATGGCCTTCTGTGTCCCCAGTGCCAGTGTGTCAGTCATGGATCTCACCTGCTGTCTGGAGAGGGCTGCCAAATACAATGATATCAAGAAGGTAGTGAAGCAGCATCAGAGGGCCCTCTCAAGGGCACCCTGGGTTATACCGAGCACCAGGTAGTCTCCTCTGACTTCAACAGTGACCCCCTTTCTTCCACCTTTGATGCTGGGCTGGCATTGCCCTCAATGATCACTTTGTCAAACTCATTGCCTAGTATGATAATGAATTTGGCTCCAGCAACAGGGTGGTGGATCTTATGGCCCATATGGCCTCCAAGGAGTAAGAACTCCCAGACCACCAGCCCCAGCCAGAGCACAAGAGGAAGAGAAAGGCCCTTAGCTGCTGGGGTGCCCCTGCGTACTCAGCCCCCCACCTCACTGAGAATCTCCCCTCAACACAGTTTCCACACCAGACCCCCTAAAGAATGGAGGGGCCTAGGGAGCCCCACCTTGTCATGTAACATCAATAAAGTTCCCTGAATTCAGCCAAAAAAAAAAAAAAAAAGAAAAGAATCTAACAAAGCTAAGCTATTAGCACATATTCTGTTTCCTTTCATATGATTTTTTTTTTCTTCCATTAGGAGGGAGGTGACACATAGTGGCCTCTTTGGTAATTTTTTTTTTTTTTTTTTTTTGCGGTTTTTGGCTGGAGCTGGGTTTGAACCCACCACCTCCAGCATATGGGGTGGGCACCCTACTCCTTTGAGCCACAGGCGCCACCCTTCCCTTTCATATGGATTTTGAAAGCACATGTAGTGAGAATAAGATGGAATCAGGCAGACTGGGGTGGACATGACACAGCTGATCTGGTGGGTTTAGGTCCTGCCTGACCTCACCCATTCCTACCCATTCTTACTGTTTTATAAATTTAGTTTCCATCCTAAAGATACCTATCTAGACTAGTTTAGGTGGATTGATTTAGGAGATTAATTTTGAATTGGAATGTTGTAATAAGTCACTGTGTTATGCTGATCATTATTTGGAATAAGGGTTGGTGTGGTCTTTGCTTTGAACTTTCATGTATAAAACGGTGATTCTGGAAATAGTAGAACAGAACAGTTTTGAAGAGGCTACTCTCACTGTTCTCCAGAATCCCATCCTTCTGACCATGTTTGGTGGACCTATCCCCGTCTCTGCATATTGGCTGACAGTGATAGGCAGCCAGACTCCCATGGTCCAGTAACATTTTTAGCATATATACACTAATACATTAAGGTACACAGCATATACATTATACAGTTCTAATTGATAAAATCTATCTTGAATTTTAATTTTTATGTTTCTTGCTATGCATTTCCAATTAAAAGTCCTATACTGACAAAGTCCATGTACTTGTCATTTTTATCATCTTAGTATGGTATTAAATTAGTTAATATTATGCAAGTTGCTTTGGCATTCCCTTAAGTGAGAGCATTTAAGTTTTTTCTGATTTGTTTGGTTTGATTTTGATGTTATTTGATTTGTCTTGGGTGTTATTACTTTGAAAATATTCCTAAAAATGTAACTATACAGGCCAAAAATACAAATAATGTTATAGCTGTTGTTATATCTATTAGCTAATTGCTTTCCAGAGGAAAAAATAACCAATTTTAAAAGCTACCAATAATGTTCAAATATTGCTGTCCCCACCTCTATGCCCCTCCCGACTCATAATTATATCATATTTATCATTATTTTCACTGATCTGACAAGTATATATACTGCTGACAATTTGAATGTGAATTTCAACTGCTGGTAAGACCTAAAACATTATTCCTTGTGATGACTCACTCTATTTCTTTAAAAAAATAAGAGACAATAAGCAGTGAACTTTGCATGTATCAATGACTCTCACATTTTTAAACATTAATTTTTTCCTATTTACAAATGCAATATATGTATATTACAAAAAAGTCTGGGATATGGAAAAAAGCACAAGAAATAATGTAAAAATCACCCATGATTCCCACATACTTTTTTTTTCTTTGAGAGAGTGTCTCACTTTGTCACCCTTGGTAGAGTGCCACGGTATCATATCTCACAGTAACCTCAAACTCGTGGGCTCAAGCGATCCTCCTGCCTCAGCCTCCTGAGTAGCTGGGACTATAGGTACCCACCACAGTGCCCAGCTATTTTTTTTTTAGGGGGGGGTGTCTCACTCTGGCTCAGACTGGTCTTGATCTCATGAGCTCAAGCATTCCACCTGCCTCAGCCTCTCAGAGTGCTGGATTACAGGCATAAGCCCCTGCACACTTTTCCCTTTAAGCAGTGGGTATTACAAAAAGTAAATTTCCTTTCTTCACCTCCCAATCCAACCCCATCCCCACTAAAAGTGATTACCATTAAGCATCTGGTATTGTTCTAGAATTTTCTATGACTTTATAAGAATGGAATCACACTAATCATTGTCCTCTGCCACAGGCTCTTTTTCTTTAATACTCCATCAGAGATATCTTTTGATAGCCATATGGTATTATATTCTATGTATGTACAATACGTTATGACTGGGTCAAAGAGTAGCTAAGGAGTCCCAGCTGATATCTGGGGTACATACATTACATTTACTTATTTTTTCCATTTATGGTCTCATAGGTACCTACCATGAGTTCCCTTGCCCCCTTCATCTGCCATTGCAACCACCCAACCCCTCTTCGCCCCTGCCTCAACTCGCCTCTGCTTATCTCCAACTTTGGTAAACTGCTGAGGATAGTCAGAGCAGTCCCCGAGCCTTGTTGACTGGCTCCATTTCACAACAGGGTTTCCAGCCTCAACTGGGCTACCTTAATGTTAACAGGATTTTTTTTTCATCCTTGCAGGGCCTAACCACTCCTTTTCTACCCTTCTTCAATCTTTACTCTCCAACTGTTACCATACAACTTTAAGAGTAAGGAGAACATTCTCTCACCTTCTCTTCATCCCTAAACCTGCCTTTCTTGGCCCACTTTTCCTTCCCTTCATCCTGAGCGAAGAAAATGGCATCTTGGTCCTTCTCCAAGGCTTATCCTCTCCATCTTCAATTCTGTCTTCTATACTATATACTCCCTCTCCTTATCCTAGAAACAAGCTTATGAAAGTTCCTTCCATATTAATAATAACAATAATTCCACACTACTGCTTCTAACAGCCATGGCACAACCTTCCTCTACTTAGAAACTGCTTTCCAGTCTGTTTACTGAATTGCATATTAAATTTGTGAGCTTCAATCTCATTTCATTGCGTCTACTTCCCTCATGCTCCTAATAGCTAAATCCATTGATACCAACAATACCACACCACCTACACAAACTAAATCAAATCCCCCAATCTTGACCAAGACAAATGTGTATCTACAGCCACAGCCTACTATCTGAAATACAGAATTACATTACTTTTCCAGCCTTAACTGACAAATCAATCCTAGGATTCAGGTGTCTCCAGGAATTCCTGCCCCCTGGGGCTCCTGTATTGCCCCTTAGCTAGCTACGCCTTCCCCCTTCCATCTCTAAGACTGGATATGGATTTGATCCTTATATCACCAATGGTGCAGATTGCCTCTTTTACCCAAACCAGCGATCTTGAAAGGATACTCCATGCAGGAGGAAAGATAAGACAAAATTGGAAAATTTGCCCTTTCCAGAAGCTATGATTCAGAAACCACATTCTTGGTTGATAAGCAATGGACTAATTTTTTTATATAAAAGACAATTTCATGTTCTCCTAAAAAGTGTTACCAAACTTTGGAACCAAAGTTTCAAAAGTAATTTTTGATAGGTGGTTTAAGCCTATTAATACCAGACATTTAGGAAGCACAAACTGAGTTTTAGATACCATATGTTATAAATAACATCACTTCTCATCAAAAATAAGTATAGCAAGAATCACAGGTGAAGAACAGGGGTCATCTAGCACCATTCCCTTGATTTCAAAGTTGTAATGAAATCAAGTCTCTAAGAAACTAAGTGATTTACTCAAGGTCATAGAGCAGGCTACTGATAAAACTAAAACAAGGACTCAAATCTCTGAATTCCTATTAAAATGTTGACTTAAAACATAAAGCTGTGAAATTAAAATTTATATGAGGATGCCCAAACATTTTTCTCATGAATATTACTTGTTATAAAAAGTTTATCATATTTTAATTAACAAAAAACAATATTAGCCATGAAAAACAGAAAGCGAATAATTACCAAAGAGGCAGTATATAGTACAGTTGCTAAATGCCAACCATTTGAATCCCATGTCCTCCCCTTATTAGCTATATAACCCTGAAGAGGTTATTCAATCTCTCTTTGCCTCCATTTCTTCATCTATAAAATAAGGATTGAGAGATTGTGGTATATACCTCGTAGAGTAGTTCTGAAGACTAGACAATTTAGTATTTGTAAAGTGTGTGGAATAGAGCCTGCCACATCATTGGTACTTTTTTCCATTCGTATATTTTTCTTTTCTACTTAGATAATAATCAACTCTTGATAGTTAACATATCCCTTTAAGTTTAGTTAAACTTCATAAGGCACTGGAATAGTATACAAGATTTCTTACAGGACTCAGGTTTTGAAATAAAAGTTAAATAATAGTAGAGACATGGTGGGAAAGAATAGATACATGTCCAAGATATGTGATAGATGATCAGTGTTCCAGCCTATTTGGGATGCTATAACAAAATAGATTGAGTGGCTTATAAATAATGGAAATGTATTTCTCCCAGAGCTAGAAGCTGGGAAGTACAAGATCAAGGAACTGGCAGATTCAGGATCTGGTAAGGACTTGTTTCCTGGTTCATAGATGGTGCCTTCTCACTGTGTCCTCATGCAGTAAAAGGGGTGAATGAGTTCCCATGGGCGTGTTTTATAAGGCACTAATCCCACTCATGAAGGCTCTACCTTCATGACCTAATCACTGCTCCAAAGATCCTACATCTTAATATTATCACCTTGGAGCTTAGGATTTCAACATAAATTTGGGGGGAACACAAACATCCAGACTTTACAGTCAGAAATCTGGAGAATCCATTATGGAGGAAAGGTTTTGCCTACCCTGGGTTGGCAGATGTGGGGTCAAAGGAAGGCAGATATGGGCTGAAAGGAAGTGCCAATAATTTTCAAAACCATCAAACTACAGATATTTATCACATCAAGTAGGCAATAACCTATCACCACCACTAC
Source organism: Perodicticus potto (assembly GCA_963574655.1). Classification (NCBI taxonomy): domain Eukaryota; kingdom Metazoa; phylum Chordata; class Mammalia; order Primates; family Lorisidae; genus Perodicticus; species Perodicticus potto. The sequence goes on from CAUYRH010025722.1 coordinate 5,545, forward strand.
TATTGGCCAAAAGTCCCAGTACACTTTCTTATCATTCCTTCTACTTCTTCACCATATCAACACAGTCATAAAACACTCAGAGGAGACTGAAACCTTTTGTAGTACATTGTTGGTTCCAATTAAACTTTAAATAAAAGAGATTTACCACATTTTCCTTCATCTTTCTCAGCTTTTCATCTATCTCTCTCAGCCGATTTTGCTGATCCCGTTGCTCTTTGGTGTTCCTAAGTACCTTTTCTCCTGGAGTTATTTCCACATTTCTTTCATTGTCAAGTTCAGACTCCTAATTTTAAAAAAAAAGAAATGATTAACAGGCTAAAAATGAGCTTCACATTCCACTCCAAAACAACTGAGCCTTGAGAGTCAGCTTTGTTCTCAAACGATATTTCTTCCCTTCAAAACAATATTTGTAACTCTTTAAGTGTTTTCCCATTTGAGGAGGTAAAGGTCCAACTGTACATAAAACAAGCAGGAAAATGAACCCAACTTCCACAATCATCTGGAAAGCCGGAAGATACAGTGAAAAGCAGCCTGGCCAGGAAGTCAGGACCTGGTTTCCGATCTCTGCTCTGATGCTCATCAGCTTCAGACCTTGGACTTTTCTCTGGACTTCAGCTCCATCATATATAAATCATAAGGAAAAAACTTGCCCATCTGTTAGTAGAGGTAGCTATGTAATGCTGGGAATAAAACTGGACTTAATAACAGGAGTTTTGAATCTTGGCTCTAACTGGTTCCCAACTAAAATAACATTAGGGAAATCAATTAACCCCTCTGATTTTCAGTTTCATCATCTGTAAAATGATAATAATAATAGATCTAGGCTAAAAGTCATCATAGCACATAGTAGGTATGTAACAAATCTTCGTACCTAACAAATGTGAGCTGAACATGTTCTTTGGAAAGAATCAGTATTATTAATGAAAATGTTCCACTGTTATCTGTAAGACTTTTATTGACAGAACCACATTCTCCCAAAGTTCATGTTTGTTCCAGGTGATAAAAACAGGCATATCTTGACAGCAAATCAATCTATATCTAAAACTAAACTTCCTCTCTATCTCCCACAGATCTGCTCTGGGTTGCCATGCAGGCAACCAGCAAGAATGATAGTTTTGAATTTGCTCAGACCAGAATCCTCCTACTCCCCCATTCCTTATATACAATTGGTCACCAGAAATACTCACCATTTTAGTCACTAGTACTTCTTTAATCAAGGTACTTCTTTCTTTCTCCATCTCTTAGTTCAGACGTCCTCATCATCTACCAACAGTTTTCAAACTCCAGTGTGCTTCAGAATCACCCACAGAACCTGTGCAAAAGTGCAAAGGCGCACCTCCACCCAGGAGGTTCTGACTCAAACGTAAAAGCTAAGGACTGGCGATCTGAAGCACAACTATTTAACCGACTTAAGTTACCAACTGATCTCAGTGCTACTGCAAAGAGATCCCTCCACTCCGTGCAGAGAAGCCACAGAACAAGATTCAGAGTCTTCACAGTCTGGGCCCTGCTTATTTCTTCAGACTCATCTCTCATGACTTAAGCCTCAGAATCAAAACCTCAGCAAAATTCACTGCTTACAGCTCACTCTCCAATACTCCATGCCTCTACCCTCTGATGCCTTATGGGAACCCAGCTCATGCATATCTCCAGGGAATATAAAATAGTCTCTGAACTATCCAGGAAGGACACACTATTCTCTCAGCCATGCCACACGTTCGGGGTCCTTAACTGTGCTTACCACACTGTCCCTGCCTACAGAGTGACTGGTCCTACTCTGTATCTCAATGCAAACTATAATCCTGAAGCAAGATAAGCACTGTCCAATAGTCTATAATTTTGGTTCTCAGGACTTTGATCTCAACTAATGTTTGATTAAACTAGTAATGAATTTCAACAAAGTTCACACTGTATATAATTCCAGTGAGTCAACTATTAAAGACTGCATTAATTTCAAGAAGCGATTCTATGAAATTTTGCTTTACTCTTTACTTCTGTTAATTTTTAATCTCTAGAAAAATATAGAGGTTAAATTATCAAATAATTTTAAGAAAAATGACTAATATTACAGAGGAGTTTGGAGAAAATAGCATCAAGGTCTCTTTGCAATGCTAAGGATCCAGTATTTTAGGAACTTTTATAGAGATATATCTGCAGAATACAAAGTGATCTGAAAATGTCCACACTGGATTTCATGTCTGAATGAAAATCGTTTTTTAAAAAGTAAAGAGGAGGCTTGGCACTCGTGGCGCAGTTGTTACGGCATCAGACACATTCACCAAGGCTGGCAGGTTGGAAGCCAGCCCGGGCCTGTTAAACAACAATGACAATTACAACTAAAAAATAGCTAGGCATTGTGGTGGGCACCTGTAGTCCCAGCTACTTGGGAGGCTGAGGCAAGAGAATCGCTTAAATCCAAGAGTTTGAGGTTGCTGTGAGCTGTGACAGCACAGCACTCTACCAAGGGCGACATAGTGAGACTCTGTCTCAAAACAAAAAAAAAAGAAAAAAAGGAAAGAGGATATCATTTTAAGAATCTACAACTATGACTTTTTTAAAATCTTGGAGCAGACAAAGAGAATACAAAGAAAGAAAAAAATTATAAATTGAACTTAATGTTTTACTTTTGCTTATCCAAAGCTACCCTTAAGAAAATTGATAAGGAGGCGGAGCAAGATGGCGATCAAGACGGTAGCGTAACCCATCTCTCACAGAACAACAGGTGAGAGGGAGGGAGCTCTGGATCTTTCCCCGTGTGAATTATTGGAGTGGATGGATAGCTGGAGATGCGCAGCGAATTGGTGGATTGTTGTGTTTGAGGTGTAGTTCAAAACCTCAGACTCTGCTAAAGACTTTTCCCCTGCCTGGCAGAGAAGCGGCAGCCAGCCCTCCCACAAGGAAGACAGCAGTTTGTGACTCGCAAAACCTAATTGATGAAAATTTCGTTGAAGCATAGATTTCAGAGTTTGGCGACCAGAAAGAGGTGCTGCTTGGAGCCATTGAGGAGTGGGCAGCCCAAGCGAGAGTTGAGGAGAAGGGACCCTGCCGGGAAACAGACATTTTGAAATATCCGAAATGGCGAACACCTTTTCCCAAGATCATTGAGAGTAATTGATCCGACAGTGCCATCCCAGCTGTGGAATCGTGGTGAGGTTTGACTGTGCAGGGTGCGCAGGGATCTGGGGTGTGGAGGAGACACTCTGAGCTGTGGAAATTGGCGAGGAGGGTCGCCATGCACTGCAGCTGTGGAAGAGGCAGCAGTTCAGAGTGGCAGCAGCAGGCCCAGCAGCGAGCCCCTCCCCCACTGCCGCCACAGTTGCCATGGCGAGCCCCTCTCTCAGGGCTGATTTCAGTTGCCAGTTTGTGAGAGAAGGGGAGGGCAGAGTGGAGAGATTTGTGATGCATGGACTCTTGAACCAAGTTCGGAGGTCGGATAGGAGTGCCACCTGGAGCAGAAAACCCAGAGTAGGGCACCTTTTTGAACGCAGACTGGTAGAGAAATTCCAAGAATGGCGAGGGGCCAGACCGAGTGTTTACCATACTAACAAAGTAAATGTTGAATCACATATAAGCCTGGGAACCAATCACAGTGCCATCTGGTGTCCAAAAACTATATTGCATTATAAATTTATTCCACTAAAGCTGACATCTACCACATACATAAAGATGTGTATTTCTATATATATACAAGAATAATATTTTTGAGGTTGGTGTGTTTTTTTACATCCTATTCTCAGATGAGCCATTGACAAATAATTTTTTATTTTACTTTCTTTCCTTAGGTTATTTTTATTATCTTCTATTTTCAATTGCATTTTTCTTTTTCCTTTCTTCTGTTTTGTATCTCTTCCACAAACACTACTTTCTTTTTTCTCTTTCCCCTTCCTCTTCTTCCCCTCTAATAACTTCTAAGAGAGCTTACATCATATTTTTAGAGGATTTTTTTCTCTTTTCTCAAGTATTTTACAAGTATCATTTTTAGTGTAGATTTTTTGTTGTTGTTCTTTGTTGTTGTTGCTGTTTGGTTTTTTGTTTCTTTGTTAGGTTTTGTCTGCATGTCTATGTGTTTCTGACTGTGGGTACACCTGTGGCCTTGTATGTCTGGTAGCCCTTTTACTTGTGCATTAGTTCATTTGGTCTCAATGTGATTGGAGTTGTGAATGTTTTCCTTGCCACTTTGAACCTTCAGTCTACCCCCTTCCCTGGTCTGGAAGTCTAGAAGTCCAACTCATCCAGAATCCAGATTGTCTGCATTTCTTAGCTAGGACCAGGCATTGCATAGACAGTGGCTGTACTGCTTTGCTGTTCCTGTGAATCCAGTAACTGCACAGGAAGACATAGAGGGAAAGGGGACTGTCCTGGCCCAAAGATAAAGAGTATCTCAGCAGAAGACAGAGGCAAAGGTTCCCACACTGCAAGTGGAGGCTCAGAAGTCACTGAAGTGCACAAACCTAAGAGGAGGCTCCTTCTACCCAACTTCAGGATTAGTAGAGTGATCCTGCTGTGGTCTAACTTTGGACAATCATCTCCCCATCTCTGTGGCCTTCCAGAAGGAGCCATACCTCGCCCTATAGGGATTCAAGTACTGCAGAACAGCAGCAACAAAGGTACAGTGGCCGAGGGAGAAATTCTTTTGCTGTCTGGATATCCTGAGCTTTGGACCGAGCTCAGGTGAAATTTTCCTCAGCTGCCATTGACCACCTGAGACAGACAGACACCAGCCTCCCCTGCTGGATGGTGGTAGACTGTGATTACCTCAAGGAGGAGGCAACGACTTCATTTTGACTCCAGCAGGCGCATTTGCCCATTTGTTTTTTGGGCAGAACACGGACACAGAGACTGGGTTAACAAAGTCAGCCAGAGAGACTACCAGAAACTGGGGTGACCAAAATCTGGTGGTGAAAAACGACCAAGGTGAGGTAAGAGGCACCAATCCCCAGGCTCTAAACCTCCTACTGGAAGGGCATTTCTGATACCTTGGAGCACCAAAGGCACTCAAATCACACTCGAGCTGCCAATAGCCCCTAACATCTAGTTGCTGGAGCTCTCCTGAACTTTCCAGCCAGAGAGTGGGTGGCTGTTGGGGACAATTGGTCTGGAACTCTTGAACTGTACAAATTATCCAAGGACCCTCCAAGGTGGGTCCCAGGTTTTTCTGTAGAGGGAAGGTTTGATTATCCTCTTCCAGATACTACTGGTGGGGAAAGGAATGTCCTAGGTGCTTGTATTTCACTGAACCTGAGTCTGCACTCCAGGGTTACTGAAACTCTAGGATTTGACAGAAATCAGCTGGGTACAAGACAGAGCCACCTACCCCCACTGCATTAAATTGGCCTCTACAGTCACAGACTGTAGTACTGTACAGGTACTTTACAAAATTTTAGAGGAAAAGTTGCAGTCACTATCCCAGTTCCTAGGTGGAGGGCTAGTCAACCACAATGGTAGAAGTATCCAGTCCAATTTCACTGACCCGTTCATCTAGCTAAACACTGAAAAACAATCATGGGGCGGAATCAGCAGAAAAACTCTGGCAACATGAATAAACAGAATTGTGCAAGTCCCCCAAAGAATGACAGACCATCCAATCCAGACGATCCCATACACAAACAGATAGCAGAGATGTCTGAAATCGAATTTAGAATCTGGATTGCAAACAAGATCAACAAAAATGAAACAAAGATGGAGGTAGAGATTGTAGGATTAATTCAGAAGATGTCTCAAGAATTCAACCAATTCAAAGACAAAATGACCAAAGATTTTGATACATTGATACAAGAACTTGCAACCCTCAAAGATCTGAGAAATACATTAGAAGCCCTCAGTAGCAGAATAGAGCAAGCAGAAGAAAGGATTTCTGACACAGATGGCAGAGACTTCCAATGCTCCCAAATGCTCAAAGAGGTAGAGAATTGGAAGGCAAAAATTGATCATTCTCTCACAGAGCTCTGTGATAACTCAAAGAAAACCAATATTCGTCTTATAGGGATACCTGAAAATGACGAACTGGCTTCACATGACACAGAGCCCTTTCTTCTTGAGATTATGAAAGAGAATTTTCCAGACATACCTAGAGACTCTGAAATTCAGATAGCAGATAGGTTCAGAACCCCAGCATGACTCAACCAAAATAAGACATCCCCCACGCACATCATAGTTAACTTTACTAAAGTTAACCTGAAAAAGAAGATTCTAAAAGCAGCCAGATGCAAGAAATCCATTACATACAAGGGGAAGAATATTGGAATAACTGAAGATCTCTCTGCTCAAACCTTTCAAGCTAGAAGGGAGTGGGATTTGACCATTAACCTCCTAAAACAAAATAACTTCCAACCCAGGATCCTCTATCCAGGCAAACTGAGTTTCATTTATGATGGAGAAATCAAATACTTTAATAACATCCATATGTTGAATAAATTTGCCATAACTAAACCAGCTTTCTGGGATATCCTCAGAACTATCTTCCATAACGACCAGCACAAAACTCCACCATAAAAGTAAACTCAAGCAGAAACTTTCAACCACATACTAAACTCTACAATGGTGAAAGGACCCCAAATACCCACTCTACATCCCAGTAGCTTATCTTTACTTTCAATTAATGTCAATGGTTTAAACTGTCCTCTAAAGAGGCACAGGTTGGCTGACTGGATACAAAAACGTAAAGCAGATATCTGCTGCATACAATAATATCATCTTACTATAAAAGATAAATATAGACTCAAGGTGAAGGGATGGTCATCTACATTCCAGGTAAATGGAAAACAGAAAAAAGCAGGTGTTGCAATCTTATTCGCAGATACAATAGGCTTCATACCAACCAAAGTGAGTAAAGATAACGATGGACATTTTATATTTCTTAAAGGTACTACACAAAATGACGAGCTTTCAATTATTAATATTTATCCACCCAACCAGAATGTGCCTCAATTTATAAGAGAAACTCTAACAGACATGAGCAAATTGATCTCCTCCACCACTGTAGCAGTCGGAGACTTTAACACTCCTCTAACAGTGTCCGACAGATCCTCCAAAAAGAAGCTAAACAAAGAAATCATTGATTAAAACTCAACCATCCAACATTAGGACTTAACAGACATCTACAGAACATTTCATCCCAACAAAACGGAATACACATTCTTCTCATCAGCCAATGGATCATACTCCAAAATCGATCACATATTAGGTCACAAGTCTAACCTCAGCAAATTTTCAAAAAATAGAAATTACCCCTTGCATCTTCTCAAACCATCATGGAATAAAGTTTGAACTCAATAACAACAAGAATCTGCATACTCAAACAAAAACATGGAAGCTTAACAACCTCATGCTGAAAGATACATGGGTCATTGACGAGATTAAGCAGGAAATTTCCAAATTTTTGGAACAAAATGACAACAAAGACACAAATTATCAGACCTATCAGATACTGCAAATGCAGTCCTTACAGGGAAATTTATAGCACTGCAAGCATTTCTCAAGAAAACAGAAAGAGAAGAAGTTAACAACTTAATGGAACATTTTAAACAACTGAAAAAGGAATAACATTCCTATCCCAAACC
>CAUYRH010025723.1:0-15529 GCA_963574655.1 Perodicticus potto
TTTTAAATTTGCTGAGGTTAGCCTTGTGATCTAAGATGTGATCAATTTTGAAGGAGGACCCCAGGGCAATTGAAGCAATACCAAAAAATATATTACTGGAATCTGATCAAACTAAAAAGCTTCGGCACTGCCAAGAACACAATAAGTAAAGCAAGTAGACAGCCCTCAGAATGGGAAAGGATATTTGCAGGTTACGTTTCTAACAAAGGTCTGAAAACCAGGATCCACAGAGAATTCAAACTTATTAATAAGAAGTGATCCCATTTCACTATGAGCAAGAGACCTGAACAAAAGCTTCTCCATTTTACTGTTTTTTGTTTGTTTGTTTGTGTCAAAAATTTATTCTGGTTGGAATTCACTGAGTTTTACTGAACTCGAACTTACTCTGTCTCTTAATAGCTCACATTCTCTGTAGTATCTCACCCTGGAGATCAAATCATAGTAAACCTTCTCATTTAATCCTCCTTGCCTTTTAGACTCTCTTTCATGTTTCCCATCTCTCTTTTCTCAGAATTTATTCATTTCTTTGGATTTATTTTCCATTTACTTTTTTTGTCATCTACCATGTCTAATCTGTTATTAGAGCAATCCACTGAGTTTTCACTTTCAATTATTATATTCACTCTAAACATATTAAATGAGTTATTATGTGTCTCGTATCTTCAACATATGGAATATTTGTGAGTTTGTTTCTGTTTCCCATTGTTCCTGCTGAGTGTTTGGTGGATGTTGCTGGATTGTGCTGGAAAGGTTTCCAAGATGGAATCCTTTGAGGCCTGAGTTGAAGGTGAGTTCTTTCAGTGAGGACTTGCCTCTGGGTTCTCAGCCATTTTAAATTAAATTTTCAGCCTGATTTATCCTGTACTTCACAGGGAGTGTGAATTTAGACCACTAGTTTGTTCTTAAAAATTCTCAAGGGGGGTGGTGCCTGTGGCTCAGTCAGTAAGGTGCTGACCCCATATACCGAGGGTGGTGGGTTCAAACCCATCCCTGGCAGACTGCAACAACAACAACAACAAAAATAGCCGGGCATCGTGGTGGGCACCTGTGGTCCCAGCTATTTGGGAGGCTGAGGCAAGAGAATCGCCTAAGCCCAGGAGTTGGAGGTTGCTGTGATCTGTGTGATGCCACAGCACTCTACCAAGGGCTATAAAGTGAGACTCTGTCTCTACAAAAAAAAAATTCTCAAGGGGAGGAGAGGTTTATTTTTCCTGACCTCCAGTTCAAAAAGTTTCCTTTCTGTCCCTTCTAAATATCAGGATTTATTTCTCATTCATTCTTACCTGAAGACTGTAGTCTTTAGGGTCCCAGATAATGAAGGGGTCTCCTATTAGGTTCCCCCTTGGGTGGACCCTAAGCTGTCTTCTGTCCTCTGAACCCTATGCAGTCATGAAAACACAACTTACCATCTCCAGGGGTCAGAGACACCTTCATGGCATAAGTGGGCTTAGGTATTAGCCTATCTAGGACTCATGTTTGCATTCCCTTTGAGGTTCTGTACATGTCTTAGTTTAGTGCTAGCTAGTAATGCATTTAGTTAATGGTGATTTTTTCCCAACATTTAATCTAGCATTTTCATTTTTAGTCATGAGGATCATTCAGGGTGTCTTATCAACTATACCTCTGGTAATAAGAGTCTCAAAACCTATTCTATAGAAGTCGATTATTTTCTGCTAGGTGCCACGCCCAGAATTTCAACACTGCCCTAGTTTAATTATTGCATAGTTCTCTGAGCTGTTTACAACTTACTATTTACTATCAGAAGAAACGATTCTTTCTTTTTCACCTAACGTCAGAACTTAATTGGGCAAGCGGAAGGTTTGAGGGGTAGAAGGCTTCAATGTGATATTGGAATTACATCTTCACATTTTAAATCAGCCCAAACATTCTTCACTATTTCCATTGTTGGAACAGTGGGAAGCTTGGAATGGGTTTTATAATGCAATCATTCTTCCAAATGCATAACATGGCACCGGTCCGAGCACTTGCAACCATCTCCAAAGTGAGCAGAATGAATCCAAACTCTACTGTAACAGTCTGACCTGTGGGAAAATGATTTGGTGATTTATAGGAATGGATGAAGACCATTAAAGTTATTGTTCGCATGTATTCTGTAAATTGTTTTTCCTTTCCCTCCCTCCTGCTTCTTATTTTCCTAGTTCTTTTTTCAGTGTATCGTATTTTTATAAAAGTCACTGGTTCGGAACTTCCATTTAGAGATCAATAACAGCATTCATAAGTCAAGAAAGGTAAAACTACACATCCCGGAGAGTCATTTTCCAGAATTAAAATTTTCTCTTTTATAAGAAATCTATTTCTAAGCAGTTATTTTATGATCGTAAGTCTGGTATTAAGAAAATGAAAAAAACTCAACATTTTATAGTAATCCTCTTTAAATGGGAAATGGCACAAGACTTAAAATTTATGTTAGGACTACTTTTTAAAATATATATGTATATATTTACTTTTTATTCTTCTAGCTACCTGTGAATTCACTACCCACCCCTTACTCATAATTTTTATTCTAGCTCCCTCGAGAAAATAATGAGCTGTGTTGCAATGAGATTTTATTATTCGCAATGCTCCACAGGCAATGTTAAAAGAAAACAAGTGCTCTTAGATAAATTCAGCCTAATACTCTGAGCCTTTCTCCAGTGCTTATCTGCTGAATTTTCTCCAACTGAAAAAGGAACATGTCCAATAAACATCTTTATTATTGGGCTCCCCGGGATGGGCATGTGATCTCTCTGGGATGGGGCTTCTCCCCTGTAACCGGTGTACGTTTGTGGATTTGAATGAAGCACATTATGACTTAAATTCTTGGGCTGGTAGAGTAGAAAACTTAGATTGTTTTTTCTTTCCTTTTTTTTTTAATTAAATCATAGCTGTGTACATTAATGCAATTATGGGGTACAATGTGTTGGTTTTATAGACAATTTGAAATATTTTCAACAAAATGGTTAACCTAGCCTTCACGGCATTTTCTTAGTTATTAAGACATTTATATTCTACATTTAGTAAATTTCACATGTACCCTTGTAAGATGCACCGTAGGTGTGGTCTCACCAATTACCCTCCCTCCACCCATCCTCCCCCTATTTTTTCTTTTCTTTGCAAATGATCACCAAGTAATTCTTTAAGGAAATGTCTTCTTAGCTTTTGCCATTTGAATATCTGCTCTCAGGAATAAAAGACAACAAATGAGCTCAATGTGGCACTGACTTGATTTAGCAGCAGCTCAGAGGTAAATAGCAATGACTGATTTTCTCTTGAGTGAGACTCAGACTATTAATAAACATTTATTGAGTATTTAATCCCATCTGTGAGTATTTACTCTGTTTATCTTAGCAACCACCAGAAAAGGCAGTTGTTAATATCCTCTTCTTACAAAGGAGGAACTGAGTTTAAAGATTGTAGTTTGGAGTCTTAAGGCGGGAGGGCCCCTTACTTCCACCTTCTATTGGTTGAAGGAAGCCGTTTTACAGTTGCCCTGACAGATAACCCTTTGGACTTTCAGAGACAAAGAACTTTAGCATGTGCAGGAACCGGGGAGAGTGATGGCATCTTCTGTGGGAAGCTGCTGTGGACAGTGTGTCCCATGTACCAGTGGGTCGGTCCTGTGGACCCTGGGGACACAGAAAGGAACCCTGACTCCTGACCCACCCTTCTCCACCCAGCAAAGATGAAAAGGGTGTCATGGACCAAGTTTTGCTTGTTTATTTTTATAACCTCCTTTCCACCAGACACCAAAAGAACCCTGGGCCTTGCAAGCTTGCCCCCCAAGGAGGAGGTGATGATTGGGCGGAGAGAAACATTTGGATAACAGTAATCGGTTTGGAATTGGCCCTGATTCCCTGCCACATTTCCCAAAGCACTAATTGCTGGAGCCCCTTCCCTGCCCACTTTGCAGCCTGAGCAGCTAATGAACGGCCACCCAGCCAAGAGGACCCCACCTGGCTACGTCATTGCCCTCACTACTCTGCTTGGTGCCAGCAGGGATGGAAGCAGCCACTTAGATGCGTCAGCCCCTGCCCAGTCGCTGAGTAATGGCCCCGTCAGCACCCTGTCCAGGAGCTGCAGTCATCTCCATGTTTGATTCCTCTCAGGTTCTGTCACCCAGTTGCTCCCAAACATGCTGTGTCATCTTGAGGGTTGGCAGGTATACCGAAAGGCAATCATTGCAAAGAAGAAAACAAAAATAGCCTTGATTACAGGCACTAAGAATCTCTCCACTTTCTCTCCTCTTTTTTTTAGTCCCATGGGTACTGTCCTCTTCCTCAGCCACTGAGATCTCCTACAGCAACTGTCCGTCAGCAGGCCAAGGGCTCCACTTAGAACTAGTTTACCTTAAAGGATGTGGCGTTACTGCTTTTGGCACAGAGCGTGAGTTCTCTCTGAAATGCTGAGAGTCTGGCTCTAGAAAGGTTCTTTTGCTGCTGAGCAGAGCTTTGAAGCTTCTGTGTGCCAAAGCGAGAGTTTCCATAGACTTTGCCTTCCCCTTACAAATATCATTACCCCGGGCTTATTAAGTTGTCTGCACGTGGTGCTACATCTGAGATTGCTTTACCTTCCATCTAGGAAAAGGTGCCAGGATTTTCCTTCTGGCATGTCCTATTTTGTCAACTCTTCTCTAAAGACAATGACACGAGGATTTGGCAACCAGCAATGGTTGATAGAAGTGGTTTAGTTAATTGGGTATTCTGGAATATAAGTTTGGCATCACTGTTTGTACCAATTTTCAAAGAACTAGAGCCCCAGACATAGCAAAGTCGTGCCCCAAATCATGCAGCCATTTGTTGATAAAATCGGGAAACATCTGAGGTGCTTGCTGTGAAAGTAGCTCTTTTTGCACACAAGCATAGTTGCAGAAGTGGGGTGACTCTAGGTGAATGATGCCTCAGAACTGAATGAGGGTCATCCAGAAACAATTATATGATGAGGAAGAAATGTGGGAGGGAAGCTTGGAGAAGAGCCATCAGTCACCTTAGATTTCATAGTAGACACAGACGGGATGTGCACACAGGAACAAGCCAGGTCGGAGAATAGGGGGGAAGTCTGAGCCTGGGGGCTGGGCAATGGGAGTGGGCAGGAAGGCCAGGGAAGAAGTCGAAGATCAGGGAGGCCCTCAGGGAGCATACTACAGGGGGAAACTTGGACACTGGGGGCTCCAGATGTTGAGGACTGGGAAGAGCAGACAGTGCCACAGTCCCAGATGTGCAGAGGCACCAGGAGAGCTGCAGGCATAAGGCAAAACAGTGCAGGGGTTGCCGTTAGCAAAAGGGGCATTGCTGGGGCCAACTGACTTGATATCGGCACCAGGGAGTAAGTGTGTTCCTAGGGATGGGCCCAGTGGGAGCAGATGCAGGAGAGATAACACAGTTGACCTCCACGTCAGTGGGAGTCAGGCGTGTCTCAGGTAGAGGGCTTGTGCTATGTTGTGCTGCTGCCTCAGACACTCCGTACCAGGGTTCAGGGCTCACAGTGGGATCTCTGCAGCTCCTGCTGCCAACAGGAGCCAGGAGTCGGGGGCAGGAAACTAAGCAAGTCACAGAGGAAAGAAAGTGAGTCGTAGCCCAAGGCAGAGAGCACAATCTCAACTGCCTACAGAAGCCAGGCAGGCGAAGAAAACACACGTAGACCACAGTAGGAAGAGGAGGGAGCAAAAGGGGAGCTTTGGTTCAAAATTTTATAAATAACCCATCGGCCACATTGAGATGTGTGTGTGAGCCAGACTTGGCGTGTGGACCACCACTCACGACTCCTAGTGAGTCCAAAGATCCAAGACAAAGACGCCAGACTTCAAGACCAGTTCTGTAAGAGGAAGTGGAGGCCCTTAAACTAATATCTACAATAACCCACAAGTGAACCTAAGAAGGTGAAAGGGTGAGAGGGTGCAATGATTAAGTACCACAAAATATGTTCAGATGTGGCAAGACACTAACTTAGGATGCTTTGATGGCCGTCATTTTGTATTCCTCAATATGAAAAACATCTTAAGGTGGACAGCTTCTGACATTTCATGTTTCTTTCTCTTCTCTTTGGACTCAGGTAAAGTTCAACTGTTAACATGAAGATAGAAGAATTCTTATTTTAGCAGTAACAAGGAGAACTTAAAAAGAAACCCATGATTTTAAAATACATAGTATGCCCAGATCTTGGTTTCTAAATATCATTCTCTACCAAAAGAAAGCAGAGCTCCTTAGACAAATAGTTGATTCCAAGTTTAAGGTAAGGAAAGTCTACTGTGAGCCTGGGACATCTTATTGGGCTCAAAGAATGTTGAACGTGTGTTTAAAGAACACAGCTTGAAATGGCTCCCACTGGCCAAATATGGGACATTTTGAACATTGAAATATACAGTGATATTAACAGATTATAACCCAATGAGTAAAATAAGAATGTGTGAATCCACACTCACATAAATAAGTAATCAAGGGAACAGGCAAGTGCTCCCTTCCATCTGGGAACCAATTAATAAATGCAGAACAGATGAAGAGGTTATTAAAACCCCTGTTTGACATCTGTCAGAGTAATAATTGATTCAAGAAAGAATCATCAATGACGGCTTAAACCAGTGGGTAAATACCCGATGAGGAAGAGGCTATATATGTAATCTAAACATGGCTCCCACAAATTACTTATTCATTACAAAGATAAAAGTAATCACTTTATAGTGGAAAAACCTGGCAGACACCATCTAAACCAAAGGATTACAGTTAACTCACACCATATCCAACCCAAACCAAAGCATTGCAGTTAACTCACACCAAATCCAACCCTAACCAAAACATTATAGTTAACTCACACCAGATCCAAACCAAGAGAAAGGCCTGCAGGGTCTCCCTTCGGCACATATCCAGCCAGATTGCTGTCACTTCTCGAGAAGAGGGTGCAATTCACCTCCCAAGGGTGTCCCTGCTTCTCTTGTCTACCAGGAATGTACTGTCAGCACAACAGCTAGAGCAGTGTTTTTTGACCTTTTTTTATCTCATGGTACACTTAAACCTGTAGTTAAACTTCTGCAGCATGCTTAAATTATGATTAAAAAAAGAATAAAAAAGGATAATATACTTCCTGTGCTTTAAACTTCATTCAAAAATAATTTAATTAATGGATGTGTAAATTTGCTTCACTGTAGTAACCATTTTACTATGTCTGGGTATAGAAAAACCTCGTATTCTACGCCTAAAATATAAACAATTTTTATGAATAAATAAATAATCAAATGACAACTTCCCTGTGCCCCCAACTTGGTGATCTCCATAATTGCCCTACATTTTTTTTCCGCTCTGTAGCTGCTAATACTTTCTAACACACCACGTGATTTGTCCTTTACTTTTGCCAATTGCCTTCGACCCTAGCAGTGAATCTAGAAGAAATATGCCCCCATCCCCTAGCACATGGCAGATACTCAGTATGGATTTGCTGAATATCAGTGGATCATATACTGATTCATACCCTGACCCGCTGTGTCATCAGAACTACGCTAGGCATGGAACAGGATAATAAAAAAACAACCCACAAATGAAGCTGTACTAAACAAAAAGTATTTGCCATTGGTCCCCAGCCCTCTAGAACCTGGCAGTTTAGTCAGGGACGTGAGGCAGCCTCAGAGAGGAATTATCATAGCATTGAATGCTAAGTTCTCAGGACTTTCTGCAAGTACAGTGTAGGTTCCAGAAAGGAAGTTTCCCAGAGGTAGTCTTGGAGGGCTTCGTGGAGGAGGTGTGGGATGAGTTTGGGGAGGCAACAGCGGGGAGACAAGAGGAGCCAAACTGATAGTGCTTCTTCCCAAGGCAGGAGAGGGAGGCCTGAGGAAAAAGGGGCAGCGTCTCTGAGTATAGGCTGTGGGTGGGGGGCATCTCAGGGACCTTGCTTGGTCTCCCCTACCTGTGTTAGGCTGGACTCCCTGCCTTCGTGTATATCCCTGGGAATACACCCAAGACAAGGATTTGAGGCTAATGATGTACTAGAGAGTCATCCCAGGAGCACCATGAGGCGGGACAGCTGACACGTGACAGACCAGAGGGAAAGCACTGCAGGGATCATACATCCTACAAGAGGCCTGCGGGAACTGCTGTGGAACCAGCCTCAGAGCTGTCTCCGGAAGAGGCCCGGAGGCTGAGAGATTCTCTCCACTTGCCCTCATTGCAGAGCTGCTGGGTTGCAGAAGCATCAACAATCCAGCACCTCTACTTGCCCTGTGCAGGACCCAGAAACAACTAAGGGACTGAGAGCTGAAGGGGACCAGGAGGAAACTCTCCCGGGAATAGGAAGAGCGAGCCCCTTGAAGCTGAAAGCAGACGCGAGAGCATCCGCACACCTGCAGTTTGTACATTTTACAGGAAGTGTAAGGTAAGTTGTAGATGCTGTAAGCATGATGTTTTATTCAGTAGAGGGGACCAAGAATTCTCTTTGCACTGCCACAATGCCTACTAACCCAGCGTAGAATTCCCGTGAAACCCAGGAAGGGCTGGCGCACCTCCCTAGGCAGACTCACAGCTGGCCACTGCCATCGTAGTTAAGTCAGCATCAGTATCACCCAGCCTTTAAAACACATTCTCCCCCATGGAGACTGAATGGGGGATGAAGAAACAAAACACAAGCCACAGCCCAATTCATTCACAAGTGCAAACAGCCATTTGTCATTCAGTGATTAAATTCGCTTTCATAATCTCTGGGCAAAAAAATGTAAAGCGAGACCCATCTTTCTCCTGACTGACATTTTGGAGGCGATGAAAGTGAGGTCCCCAGGCTGGGGGCAGCCAGGCAGGAAGGGAGACTACCTCTGAACAAGGGCTTCACTTTGGAAATTGTCCCAGGCCTAACGGGAGAAGGGCACACGCCAGCCTCTCACAGCCAGCCAACTGTGTGGGCAAAGACCTCCAGAGGTGAAGACAACAGGGACTTTTGAAAGAGAGAGAAAGACAGGAAGAACACATCTCTACCAGAAAAAACACAGGGTTTCTGGGGAACTGCCACCCAGCCCTGCCCGTGGAGTGGGAGACGCCCTTGAACTCTGCAGGTCTGTCAAAACCATTTCCATCCCAAGAAGCCGCACCTTCCACCTGCTAGGAACTGGAGAACACCCAGGCACTTCTTGTTCTGGTGGATTTTTCTGGACTCCTGGACCTGCCAGGAATGCGACTTCAGGGGGCGGCCAGCCCAGCCTGGCCCAGAAGTGGGAGGCTGAGGCATTTCAACAGCTGCTCTGGGCAGGGGCGGGGCGGGCAGCACATTTTCATCATCTGGTCTGGGGCAATGACCATACAGTTTCATTTTCCCCTCCCTACCCTTTCAGGAAAGTGGTTTAAAGGGACCCTTGATGGGCCTGTTTGGGAATTCAGTGAATGAGTTGAGAATTAGGACCAATTACTTCATCTAAGAAGAGGGAGAGAGGGAGGAAGAAGAACTTATTTTCGTCTTTCTCTTGGGATGCTCAGAGAGGCCCTGCCTAGGGACTTCTCTCCTGTCTGCATCTACAACTTCCCAGAAGTCACGCTGTACCTTCCCCAACTGCTCCTGGAACAGACTCAGGTTCCCGCAGGCAATGTCACAGCGACGGGAAGATGAAGGCATCGGAGCTCAGCACCTCTTCCCAGGGCTTGGGTCAGGCCCCGGGAGGCACTTGCCCCGCTGTGGCCTGGGCTGGCCTCCCCCTCTTTTGTGGTGTCCAGACCCTTGGCTGCCCATTCTTCTCCGTTTTGGTGTGTTGAGAGCTGTAACCTCTCACTAGTCCTCAGGGAAGCCCCAAGGCTTATTTTATAGATCCGAGCAGGGAGGCACAGAGAGGTTGAGAACTCTTCAGGCTCACACAGCTAGCAAGTGCAAGGCTAAGACTGAAAGTCAGGGCTCCTGTCTCCAAACCCAGGGCTCTTCCCATTGTACTGCCATGTCCTGCTCCCAGACTCTGCAGATGGAACTGTTTCAAGTCACAAATCTGTTATCAGACATTAACTGGAAAGGGATGGGTGTTTCCCCTCACTCATTCCTTTGTAGGGGCGATTCTAATGTGAGGAGTGATTTTCAGGCGGGGAAGGTGAGGAGGAGAAGAGGGGAATCAGGAGGAGGAATAAGAGTGTGGCCCCCATTCACTGAGCATCAGCTAAGCGACTTAAAAGCATTTCTTCAAATTAATATTTTAAACAATCCTGTGGTTTAATATAGTCACCTCCATTCACAGATGAAAAAGCTCAGATTTGGTTTAACACCAAGCCTTGGGTGTCAAAGCCAAAAAGGGGCGAGCCAGGGATTCAAACCGACCAGGTGCTCTGGACCTGCCCTTTCCTGACTCCCATTTGTGGCTTGAAGGGTCTCAGACTTCTAAGCCACTCCAGTAGGCAGCCTTGTCTTCTTGCGCCGTGACACAAGTCTTCCTGCCAGCAAGAGTTAACCTGGGAAGTGCAAAGAAGAGCTGAGGACCGTCCTAGTCGCTTTCGTATAGTTCATTCAGCCTGCAGAACAGCCTGATGGACCACGGGCCATTATCACTTCTCCCACATGGTACAGGTGAGCAGCCTCAAGTGCAACCTTGGTTGCCTACAGAGTCCAAGCAATTTGCTGCAAAGCACGAGCTGTGAGGGTGAGCTGGGGCCCAGCTGCCACGGTCATGGCCTCTGCTACAGACGTGGCTGCTGATAGTCTTCCCTTCACCGTCAGGCTCAAAGGGTGAATGAAGGTAGAGCCTGTCCAAAAATAAAACACTATTTGGATCGATTTTGTAGTTGAAGCCCAGGTTCACTCTGGCAGGGACTTTTAAGAGAATCTGCTTGACCCATCCTTGGAAGCCATCGAGAAGCATGCTGCTTGCGGAAGTGGGAAAGAAGGCAATATAGACATCTGCTTTGCTGAAAGCAGCAGCTGTCAGCAGCTGGCAGTGGGCTCTGCTCGAGGTTGTCTGTCACTAGCACATCTTGTGCTGTGCCCTGGGAAGATAACAGAGCCTCTAGCTTTGGTAACTGCTTTCTGTTGAGACACAGAGTTGCCTGTTGCCAGTAATAACTGCCTGTCTTACCGTGCAGATGATGGAGATTTTCAGAAATGGCCAAAGCACACCTTCTCTAGCATCTTTTCTATTTTTTTTTTTTTTTCGGAGATGGGTCTTGCTCTGTCACCCTGGCATCCTGATAGTTCACTGCAACCTCAAACTCCTGGGCTCAAGCAATCCTCCTGCCTCAGCCTCAGGTATTCACCACCACATCCAGCTAATTAAAAAAAATTTTTTAGAGACAGGGTCTTGCTATGTTGCCCAGGCTGGTCTTGAACTCCTGGCCTCAAGCAATCCTCTTGCACCATACCCAGCTAATTTTTTTCTTATTTTTAATCTTTTGTAGAGATCCTTGCTATTGCCCAGGCTTCTAGCATTTATCCTTACACGTGACCGGACTTTAAAGGTTGTATTTATGATTGATATTTTCCTCCATCACAATTCAAACCTTTGCCACCTCAATTGTGAGCTCCAGCAAAGGGAAGCAGTCGGGTGCCACTGACAGCCAACTTGCAAGATCTGAGGGCCTGGCCCTGGATGGAGACTCATAAATGCCATGGGAAATGTGGAGTGTTTCTCCACATACATCACAGATGGATACACACGCAGAATCCTGGCCTTCTGTGTCTTCAGAGACAAACCTGCTTGCCATGATGCCTTCCTCAGGAATAGCTGGGGCCCATTTCCTTTCCTGGGAGAAGGGGAGAGAACCCTGCCTTGTTGACTATTTGACCTGTGAGTTCTTATTCTATTGCACAGACTCTGAAGTTAAGGAACTTCTCCAAGGTCACGTAGCTAAGAAGTTGAGCTAGGACGCAAAGCCAGGAATTCTTGACCACATTCTCACCACACTTACGGGCCTTCTTAAACTAGTCTGCAAAATAATTTTGCGACACACACTGTCCTCATATACAAACACAAGACAGGTGCTCAATCAAAGCCTGTTGAGTGAAAGAATAAATGAGTGAATGGTATCTTTTTTTGGTTAACATCCTTTTGACTTAATATTTTCTGAATTCCCATATCAGGCCATTTAGTTATTGGCCTGGTTTTAGTACCTCTCCCACATCGTTGTCTATTGTACAATTACTTATGTGCTGGGTCCCAACAGACTTAGAATTAATGTTATCCTTTCTCTATGTCTTTTGGGTTAATCTATCTCCCTTCCACTATCCAAGTCATTGCACCTGGCAAACCTCCAAATCTGCAGGTCCAGAAATAGATTATGAAATAAGCAAGGGTGTAAGACAGTTATAATCCTGATGCTATTCATACCAATGAATGGAATTCCTAACACACCACTGTTGGTCAACCATCTGTGCATGTTAGAGCTACAGAAACTTCAAGTGTAACTTATCCACCACTTCAGAGCCCCTGAATTTATCACAAATACGTCTGAAGCCCCAGCCAACCTCAATATCCATGTTCCACTATTATGGATGCTATATCTACTCTCTCATTTGGAGTGACTGATAAAGGCAGATCACTGTCTGGACTGATCAGATGCCCACACTTTCCCACCCCAACGGGTTCTCTAAGTTCAGTATTTCCAAAACTCAAGTTTCAGTAGAAACTGTCCTTTACTTCAAAATAAAGGAAACAGAAAAAATTCTCTGTTTGTAGCTGTGATTAACTAGAAATCACTAGCACTCCCTTTGAGAAGATGAAAATGTGTGGAATAGTTAAAAATGAAGAGAGCTTTAATAGTCCAGCTATAAATGCCTCCTTAACTCTTGGGTTATTGAGGATTAATGAAAAATTAAAAATGAAAAAGAAAATTTTACCGGGCTTAATTTTTCTAGGGGTATGTGTTTGTATTTCCACATATCCATTAGTAAATATAAAAATGGCATCAGAGAAGTGTTCCTTTACCCTGGTAAGCTTCTCAAGAAAGGCAATGACTTTCACATTTATCAAAGAAAACATTCGCAGACAACATCAATAATTAACTTCTATTCCTCCCTCACATCCCCCAGAGAAAGGTGCATTGGAGGGAAGATTGTCAAAAGACAACAAAGAAATCTAGAGAGAAGTGACATCACAGGATTCTAAGGCTTCCCTGGAGAAGATGCCTCTTGAGGTTGGAAATACATTAGTTAGGTAGACTAACGCCCAGGATCAAACTTATCAATATTTGATAAGTGCTAAAGCTGAGACACACGAAGCTAAGAAAAGCTCATCTTGCCTGCCCTGCTGTCAAAACAGCAGCAACAAACATCCACAGCTATGCTATGATAAAATATTTAAGGATGTGTCCAATTTTACTTAAATTCCCTCATTCATTTGCTCTTTCTTTTATTCATTCAACAAACTTATTCCACTGTGTATAAGGTGCTTTTCTAGGTGGAGAAGGTATAGCAAGGAACAAAACAAACTCCCTCCCCCAATGGCATTTATGTTTTAGTGGATGAGGAAAAACATTTACGTGTGTGTATACACCTACATGCTTATATGTGTATAATATGTTACATAACACAATTATTATATATTACACCAATATATTATATACAGTCATCTGCCTAAAGATGGGATACTTTCTGAGAAATGTGTCCATAGGCGATTACATCATTGCATGAACAACAGTGGGTGTACGAGACTAGACGAGATTTCCTCCTCCACACCTAGGCTATGTGGTCTAGGCTTTTGCTCCTAGGCTCCAAACCTATTCAGCATGTTACTGCAAATGAATACCATAGCAGTTGGAACCCAGTGGTAAGTCTTTGTACCTAAATATGGAATAGGTACAGTAAAAATGCAGCATTAGAATTTGATGGGATCACTGTTGTCTTTGAGGTCCTCTGTTAACCAAAATCTAGTCCTGGGGCACATGACTGTACTAGTTCATGATTTATGTATATTTTGTAACTTGTTAATACTGTATTCTACAGTAGAACCTCCTTAGCTGACCACCTATGTTAGCCTAATTTTCATGGATCAGCCATGCATCCTGTGTACATATCAACACAGTGAGTAGGCCCAGTTCCTTATGCTGACCACCTCTGTATTCTGACCGGTTTGTTACAGTCCCTTTTTGGGTGGTTAACTTACAGAGGTTAAACTGTATATATAAAATCTCAGATGGAGATAAGTGCCATGGAAAAAGTATAAGGTAGGTTCAAGTGGATGGGGTGGAGCGAGGTGGGACACAGCTACCCCGACTTCTGGGAGAAGGCAATGACGGTGGACAGGAGCTCGGGGGGAGGAAGGTGTTGGCGCGTGCGCGGAGACCGGAGGCTGGAGCAGAAAGGGCAGAGCTCCAGGCGAGAGCAGGGTGCTCAGGCCGGTGCACCCCGCGCTTTAAGGATGCAGCTCTTGCCTGAGTGAGCTGAGAAGCGATTGCAAGAGGATTGGCTGAGGAGTGACATGACCTGACTCAACTAAAATCAAAACCAAACCAAAGTCTCCATCGCTGAGTAGAAAATAGCCTCAGAGAGGCAGAGGCAGGAACCAGGAGCCCAGTTGGAGACAGTTCGTAAGGATTTGGGTCTCCCTCCAGTGTTGCCGGTGGGTGAGGCAAGATGAGGACCCTAAACGGACCCCTGGGTTTAGCCTCAGGGAAGCCGGTGATGTGGATAAGAGTGGTCTCGGGGAGGGGGGTGGATAAAAGCCCGACTGAAGTGACAGAGGAGTGGGGCCCAGAGTCCTGTTAGGACAGGAGAAATAGTAGGACATGTATATGCCGAAGGTAATGATCCAGCAGACAGAAGGGTGGTGCCTGTGGCTCAGTGAGTAGGGTGCTGGTCCCATATACCAAGGGTGGTGAGTTCAAACCCAGCCCGGGCCAAACTGCAACAACAACAAAATGAATAAATAAATAAAAATAAATAAAGAGAGAGAGAGAGAGAGAGAGAGAGAGAGAGAGAAGGAAAGGCGAATTCACTGGACGAAGAACAAGAGCTGGAGAGATCTGAGTGGGTGGGGCGTCTTCACAGGGTGGGAGGAGCTTCTGAAGGCCCCACCCCCAGGGCGCTGGACAGTGGGAGGGAGGGGGGTTCTGTTTCCTCAATGAAGTAGGAAATGAGGTCTCATACACACAAAGTCAGCAGAGAATCAAGGTGGGGAAAGAATTTGGATATTTCCAGAGAGAAAAGTTGTGACATAGCATCCTAGGACAGTGAGAGGGTGAAGGCAGCCCAGCAGGGATTTCTGCTCAGGTTCTGTTTGATGTTAGAGTCATGAATTTGAAGTGAGACCCATCGGCTTGGCTGGGTCTTTTTCCTCCGTCGTTGGAGAAAACAGAATGTAGTTGTTCAACCAGGAGGGGTGAAAGGCTGAATTAAGATGAAGTCAGGATTTTTTCAGGGGCGTATGACAAAGGATGAGGAGGACACGAGAGCTGAGAGGGTGCAGTTGAAAGTTGCAGGCAGGTGTTTGTAATGCTTGGTCTACAATCTGAGCTGCCTATGTAGGAAGAGCAGACCTGAGGGGGGTGAGGGCAGTGGAAAAGCTCTAAGATCCATGGATTACAGGTTTCAGTGCGATCAAAAAATTATCCGAGTAGCTTCTGTACAGCCAAGGAGACAACCAAAGCAAATAGACAAC
>CAUYRH010025727.1:0-15855 GCA_963574655.1 Perodicticus potto
TATGAACAAGTAATTGAATAAAGTTAGTAAATGGGAAAGAGAGAACCTCCCATGCAGAAGCATTTAAATAAGTCATAAAGATTCTCCACCCTAGGGAGGGTAATTGGTGGGGCCACACCTATGGTGCATCTTAGAAGGGTATAGGCAAAACTTACTGAATGCAGAACACAAATGTCTTCATACAATAACTAAGAAAATGCCATGAAGGGCATGTTAAACAGTTTGGTGAAAACATTTCAGATTGTGTATGAAGCCATCACATTGTACCCCTTGATTGCACTAATGTACGCAGCTGTGATTTAATAAAAAAAAAAAAGAGAGAGAATCACCTAAGCCCAAGAGTTGGAGGTTGCTGTGAGCTGTGTGACACCATGGCACTCTACCAAGGATGAGAAAGTGAGACTCCGTCCCTACAAAAAAAAAAAAAAAATAAACTAAATTCATGTGAGCTTACAGGAAACCATCGGACAGCTATAATTTGAATGTAGAAGACTTTTGTGATTATTACTATCATGTAAAAGTATAATAAACTAATAAATACAACAATAACATGGGTGGTGCCTGTGGCTCAGTGAGTAGGGTGCCAGCCCCATATACCCAGGGTAGCGGGTTCGAACCCGGCCCCGACCAAACTGCAACAAAAAATAGCCGGGCATTGTGGCAGGTGCCTGTAGTCCCAGCTATTTGGGAGGCTGAGGCAAGAGAATCACCTAATCCCAGGAGTTGGAGGTTGCTGTGAGCTGTGACACCATAGCATTCTACCGAGGGCAACAAAGTGAGACTCTGTCTCTAAAAAAAAAAAGAAAAAATCAGCCTTCAAAGAAATTAGAAGAATCTGCTATCTTCCTTTTTTTCCAGCCCTTACAATCTGAGAAATTCACTCTTCTAGACTAGTAGGATACTTTGATGGATATTTTTCCATCAAAATATCCATAGAGAGGAATTATAAGTCAATGAGGTAACCACCATGATTAAAAGAGGGAATGAAAATGTCCATTTCCTACTCATTCACTCAGTTCAGTTTCTGCTTTCCTCCTTCAGAATCAAGGGGGCTAGGTCTCAAGTTAAAAGTCAGTGGTTATGATATTCTGGTTAAGGCTGAGTTTAGTCTTTTTTACCTAAAACAGTTTTACAGTCTCTAGAAACACTAAGCAAAGCAGAGAGTACACCCTCATCGTTGAATATTCTACACAAAAGTATACCAACAGAAAATGGTTCCCTTCTTACTTCATTCACACTAGAAAGCATTTGCCCTGTCCCAAGTCTTGAAGTCCCCTCACCATGATCACCATATTCTCCAAATTGAAAGTAGAAAATGCATGACCTTACAGTCTTTGAAATTCAGAGTTTCCTAGAAAATACTTGATACATGAGGTCGGACAAGTAAGTTCTCAAATTCATTCTAGAAAAAGTGCTACATACCTCCCTGCTGAATATCACCACGGTCACCTTTGAAGTCCTCCACCTTTGAAGTAAGCTACCCACCAATACCAGGGCCTAGTCCACCCTTGAAAGTTTTTTTTTTTTTTTTTTTTTGGTTGAATTCTCGAACTTAATTTTCAGGCCATGTATGAGGACAGCTCTGATGGCCTTTCCAGAAAAAGAGTTCCAAAATTGCTTTAGAGGGTGGACTGGGCACTGGCGTCAATTCACAGCTTCCCCAGGGGAGTGCTTTGAAGGTGACAGTAGTGATATTCATCAATGAGGTAGGTAGCACTTTTTTCTAAGATGAGTTCAAGAACTTAATTGTCTGACCTCATATGTTCTTTAGAATTGCACCACTGAAAAAGGAGGAGGATTAAAGAGTAGAAACAACATACAGCCTTCTTCAAAATAACAAAGCAGGAGAAAGAGATGTCAGATGAGCCAATCTTATCCCTATACCTGACATACACTGAATGATCAGTAAAAGGTAGCTGGAATGCTCTCATATTCCATTCTCTATACTAGGCTGCTCTTTTTGTGTCCCATCACCTCTTCCACTCCTATATGCTTCCCAGAGTTCTCCATCTTGTCTCCTAGAAGAAGGGCTCCTACTGGCACAGGGCTACTGATCATCCATTCATTCACCAGATCAGCCATTCATCTTTCTTTTATATTTTCTCTTACACATTAGCAACTTCTTACCATAACAACTCCAGAAAATGTATTCCACTTTATCTGTGGCTTCTTTCTCTCTTTTCTTTTCCTTCTTTCCTTCCTTCCTTCCTTCCTTCTTTCCTTCCTCCCTCCCTCCCTCCCTCCTTCCCTTCCTTCCTTCCTTCCTTCCTTCCCTCTCTGCCTCCCTCCCTCCTTCCTTCCTTTCTGTCTCTCTCTTTCCAATTTCTTACAATCTTTTCACTCTAAAACTCACTAAATAGGCCAGGCTCAGCATCTCTTGCCTGTAATCCCGGCACCCTGTGTGGGGAAGGTGGGTGGATCACTTGCGGTCTGGAGTTCGAGACCAGCCTGGGCCAGACCAAGACCCCATCTCTAAAAAATAGCTAGGCGTATAGCAGACTCCTGTAGTCCCAGTGACTTGGGAGGCTGAGGCAAGAGGATCACTTAAGCCCAAGAGTTTGAGGTTGCTGTGAGCTGTGATGACATAGCACTCTACTGGGGGTAAGAAAGTGAGACTCTGTCTCAAAAAAAAAAAAAAAACGAAACTCACTAAATAAGTAATAAACAACAGGCAATATTTCTTCATTGGGATTTCAAGCCAAGACCACTCACCATCCATGACATAACAGTTTATTATAGGGAATATGTGGAAGAAATTTAAATTGCGAGCCATGTTTGGGTAAACCCAAGACATCTCGTTTTGTGCACATATGCGAAATGAGAGGACTGAGAGGCAGCGGCACCCACGGCTCTTTGATCTGCGGTGCACGTGCACCGTTTCCGTAGTTTTCAAAGCACTCACATGTTTAGCTTTTACGTTGCCCTAGAGGTATTCTTCTGTGCTATAATTTTATTTTTAGTTCAGTGTAAGTGCAAAAGTCACCAAAAGGTTGAGAAATTGAAAAAGAAAGAAGAAAAAAGACTGAGTACAACGTTGCCTTTCCTGTATAATCTACATTTAACTTTCAGACTGTTGTTTATTAACTTAAGCTTTTTTTATTGTTCAGTTGACATACTTTTCAATCTGTGAAAATTGTGGGTATCTTGGGGTAAGATATAGCACAATCTTTCCCATTAAATTAAACAGAATTATTTTCATTTTCATGTAGTATCTTTTGACTTTGTAGCAGAATTTTAAGAAACAAATTAAAGTCAGTTTGTGGGAAATGTGTATACTATGTTCAGGGTACCGTCTGAGGCACTGGGAATCCAAAAGACCAATTGAACACAGATCCTGCCCGGAGCTCTAATAGGAGAAACTGATGGGTAAACAGACAACTTAGAAAGCAATGCTGTACTGAAGATACACAGAGAGCAGTTCTGAGGAACCAGAGGAGGATGAACTTTAAATGGGCAAGCGAGGTTGGAGTAGGAGGAGATAATCTCGTCTCCTTCAGCAAAACAAAAGTACTTGTATCTTCCGTCTTTAGGACTTGGCGAGTTAACTAGACTGCTAATCTGTAACGAAGTAATGTAAGGTGAGGTGTTAGTGGCCAGTAATTACCCAACTGTGTCCTAGGCAACTCCACTTGACTGTCCCACAGAGACCTCAAACTCAACTCATCCAAAGCTCAATTCTTTATTCTTGCCTACACGTGTGATTTCCACAGTTGTCCAAGTCAGAAAACGAGGTGATAATCTCATCCCCTCCCTTGTCCTTATCCACCAAATCAGATTCCCAAGACTCGTCAGTTTTTCTTCCTAAATGTACCTGAGATCTGTTTCTCTCCACACTTTTGCCACGCTCCTGCTCCAAGCTACTTCTGTCTCTGCCCTAGACTCTTATACTCTTATCTGCCTTCCTCTGCTCCCATTTCAGAGTGGTATTTCTTTCTTTTTTTTTTTTTTTTTTGTGAGACAGAGCCTCAAGCTGTCACCCTGGATAGAGTGCTGTGGCGTCACAGCTCACAGCAACCTCCAATTCCTGGGCTCAAGCGAGTCTCCTGCCTCCGCCTCCCAAGTAACTGGGACTACAGGCGCCCGCCACAATGCCTGGCCGTTTTTTTGGTTGCAGCCGTCGTTGTTTGGCGGGCCCGGGATGGCTTTGAACCAGCCAGCTCAGGTGTACGTGGCTGGCACCTTAGCCCGTTGAGCCACAGGCGCCGAGCCAGAGTGGTATTTCTAAAATATAAATTTTAAGTCTCTTTTTTGACAAAAGACCCGCACAGCCTGCCACTACCCTTGGATCAAGGTCATGAAGGTGGGTATTCAAGGCCCTTTAATATCTGCCCCGTTCCTGCCTTCCAGGCTTCCTGGGCTCCACTGCTGCCCTCATGGGCCTCCCTTCTTTCAGTCCTTCCATGCAGCATAACCTCTCACATCAAGAACTTTGTACTTGCTATTCCGTCTTCCTGAAACATCCATGCCGCACCCATTTCCCCTCCTTGCTGACTAACTCCTACTCAGCTTAGCCCTAGACCCTCCTTGATGTTGACATTGTGTTTTTTCTTCCTAGCACCCTTTAATTCTCCTGTCATGGCACCAATCACACTGTATGCAATTGGTTATTTTCCTCTCCTTTTAGACTGCAGGACCTGAGAAATCAGGACTTGTGTGTTCTGCTCTCCACCATATCCGGAGCGCCAAGCCCAATGCTGGCATGGAGTGGAGGCCCAGTCTGTTAAAGAATGAATGAATGACTTCCTTCCTTTATAAGTAATTACAGAAAATTGTAAAAAATTATCCTTAACTCAAAAAATGGATTTTTAAGAAGTCCATTTTAGACAACTGTGGCAGGTATGGAAGAGGAGTTACATCTGAAAGTGCCAGGCCCCCTTGATTCTTTTCTTTTCTTCTTTTAAGATAGTCTCGCTCTGTCACTCTGACTAGAGTGCCATGGCATCACCATAGCTCACAGTAACCTCAAACTCTTGGGCTGCAACAGTCCTTTTGCCTCCACCTCCCTGAGTACCTGGGACTACAGGCACCTGCCATGATGTTTTGCTAGTTTTCTTTCTTTCTTTTTTTTTCTTCTATTTTTTATAGAGATGTGGGTCCCACTCTTGCTCAGGCTGGTCTCAAACTGCTGAGCTCAAGCAATCCACCCACCTTGGCCCCCCAAAGTGCTAAGATTACAGGGGTGAGCCACCATGACTGGCCTCCTTGTTGGTTCTCAAAGGGCTGGAGCACTGGTTCTGAATTCCCTGTGGATTCCTCTGCCCCCTCTCCACATGACCTCCCGACCCCCTTCAATAACAAGCCCACACCCTGGTCCTTGCTATAACTTAACCACTGCCCCCAAATAGCAAAATCCTCCCCTTGTGGCTGCAGGATGAACCAATGTGGGGACTGGTGTTTACCTCTAGGAGCATGTCCAGGAGCCAAAACCTGGAAACCACCCTGCTGAGCCTCGTAAAACCCCAAGTGCTGCTGAGCGACCCAACAAATCTCCATGTTGACAAGTTATAGAAGGAGGAACAATGAAAGATAAACTCAAGGATGGGCATTTAAAAATGCCACCAGATACAAGACAAAGCAGGCATATATGGGTTACATGACAATCAATATACTCCCAGGCAGATCTGCTTCCTCCTTAAAGGAGTGAGACAACAGAATTACAGAGTTTATAACCTTCCTCTCTGACCTAGGAAAGCAGAGAACCACTTTGTTGATGTCGCCATTCTTGTTTTTGCAGTTGTTAGGAGCTATTAGGAGAAAGCTTGGGAGCTTGTCTGTCAGCACCGTAACTCTTTTATGGTTTCCCTGGCAACTTCTTACATTGTTAAGTAGTTCAAATTGGTATAGACTTTATGAAGAGCAATTTGGCAATTCAGAATAACCCTGAGATTGTCCTATTTGCTCTCAGCTCTATTCCTGCCTTTCCACATTCTGCTCTATAGAACCAGCTACATAATTTGCAGGGCAAAATAAAAGTACAAGACTCTAGCCGGGTATGGTGGTAGGCACGGTAGCAGGCACCTGTAGTCCCAGTTATTTGGAAGGCTGAGGCAACGGGATCATTTGAACCCAAGAGTTTGAGGTGCGGTGAGCTACAATGCCATAGCACTCTACCCAGGGCACAGAATGAAGTTCTGTCTCAAGAAAAAAAAAAAGCATAAGACCTCTTGTTCAAAAAGTATTCAAAATCTCATGACAGTGACAGCAGAACATTAATCCAGGAACAGAGTTCTTCTAAGGATGGGGCCCTGTGTGACCGCACAGATTGAATGCCCAAGAGTCCAGCCAGCTGCTCTATATCATAGGGAGCTGGGCCCTGAAAAATCCTTTCCCAGATTCTCTGCCATTTTGCTTCTGATTAGCTGCAGCCAGGGAGGCAATTTGGGAGATGCCAAATGGAAGGCAGGAAGGAAGAGGCATTTTACCTTTCTTAGTTTCCGGGTGAAGTCTCCTGCAAGATCAGGTAATCTTTGGTGGTTCTGGCAGCAGCCATGGTAGGTGACTTTGGTCTCAGCGTCCTTTGGTCCTTCCAATGGGTGGTGTCAGTAGTTTCAACAGCAGGCAGAGTTGTCAGCATTATCACAGGGTGTGTGTCCTGGGCTTAGGCAACACTACCTCCTCCTGCTTACTCTTACAAACCTTGGTTGGGAGCTGTTGCCTGCAGTTACCATTCTAGGGGTTATCTCACTTTGTTCTTTTTGCTCCTTCAGCTCTTCCAACAATAGAAATCATTCCTGAAGTCCCCT
The DNA here is from genome assembly GCA_963574655.1 of Perodicticus potto. Classification (NCBI taxonomy): domain Eukaryota; kingdom Metazoa; phylum Chordata; class Mammalia; order Primates; family Lorisidae; genus Perodicticus; species Perodicticus potto. The sequence continues at coordinate 6,744 of CAUYRH010025727.1, forward strand.
AACTGGAACGATTAGTATGGTTTCTATTTTCTTGATGGGACACTGGTAGCTATATCCTTAAGATAATGTTTACCCATTGATCTAGCTATTCGACTTTGAAGGATATACTGATGAAGTGGGAAAAGACACAGCCAAAATACTGTTTATTACAGCATTGTCTGGAATAGCAAGATACCGGAAACAGCCTAATTCCTAAATATTCAACAATGCATGTATTGGTAATAATGAGACAGGAAAGACACATATAAATGGAAAAGAATGTAATATTAAATGCAATAATGGACTGAGATATATATGGGAATTTAGTATATGACTAAAGTGGCATCTCACATCAATGTCTGGCAAGGATAGGTGGCAACTGTGGCTCAGCGAGTAGGGTGCTGGTCCCATATACCGAGGGTGGCAGGTTCAAACCTGGCCCTGGCCAAACTACAATAAAAAATAGCCGGGCATTGTGGCGGTTGCCTATAGTCCCAGCTACTCGGGAGGCTGAGGTAAGAGAATCGCCTAAGCCTGGGAGTTGGAGGTTGCTGTGAGCTGTGACACCACAGCACTCTACTGAGGGCAATAAAGTGAGACTCTGACTCCAAAAAAAAAAAAAATGTCTAACAAGGATGTCACAAGATAAGAAAAGCACAAACCAATATCTCTCATGAAAAAATATAAAATCCTTTACAAAGTATAAGTAAACAGAATCAAGCAATGTATAAAAAGGAAAATAAATCATGAACAAGTGGGCTTTATCCCAGGAATGCAAGGTTGATTCAATGTTCAAAATAAATTAATATAATTTACCACATTAACAAAATAAAGCCCCCCCAAAAAGAAAAAGCATATGATCACCTCCATAGATACGGAAAAAGCACTTGTCAAAATTCATGACAAAAACTGTCAACAAATGAGAAATGGAACAGTTCCTTCTCAGTCTGACAAAGGGCATCTACAAAAAACCTACAGCTAACATCCTGCTGAATGGCTATGGTTTCCTAGGCAACCCTGTATACTACAAAGTAGTTGAAATTGGCATAAACTTTGTAGACAGCCATGTGAGAATACATAGGCAGTCAGTCACTTACCTGTTTGCTCTCAGGGGAGACCAAGCACAAGGTAAAAAGCCCACTCCTAACTACACAACTTTTGACTAGAGGTCTTAGCAAATACAAAGATGTAAGAAAAAGAAAGAAAAGATAGAAAGCTCAGAAAAGAAGAGAAAGTGTCTTTATTCAGAGATGCATGATTGTATATGTGAACAATCAAATCAACACATAGTATTGGAACAAGTGGATATCATTTGCAAAAATTAACTTGAGTACCCTTCACTAATAACACGAGAAAAAAAATTTTTAACAGGTCAATGAAATGAAAAACACTAGAGGAAACCATGGGAAAGCCATAATTTGAATGTAGAAGAAGACCTTTGTGATTATTACTATCATCTAAAAGTATAATAAACTAATAAACACAACAATAACATGGGCGGCACCTGTGGTTCAGTGAGTAGAGCGCCAGCCCCATATACTGAGGGTAGCAGGTTTGAACCCAACACCGGCCAAACTGCGACAAAAAATAGCCAGGCGTAGTGGCGGGTGCCTGAAGTCCCCGCTACTTGGGAAGCTGAGGCAAGACAATTGCCTAAGCCCAAGAGCTGGAGGTTGCTGTGAGCTGTGATGCCACTGCACTCTACTGAGGGCAATAAAGTGAGACTCTGTCTCTAAAAAAAAAAACTTCTACATGACTAAAGTACAACAAAGAAAGTTACATGGCAAGTGACAAATTGAGAAAAATATCTGTGACTCATATCATAGGCAAAGAAAGGGCCATTATCTTAATATAGAGAGCTTCTATAGAGAAAAAGCCTACAATCCAAAAGAAAACAGGCAAAGGAACTACATTATATAAAAAAAATATATATCAAAAATTCTCAAGCACAGCTGGGCTCAGTGGCTCATGCTTGTAATCTAGCACTGGGAAACCAAGGTGGATTTCTTATTTATTTTTTTCTTTTTTGAGACAGAGCCTCAAGCTGTCACCCTAGGTAAAGTGCTATATCATCACAGCTCACAGCAACCTCCAACTCCTGGGCTCAAGCGAGTCTCTTGCCTCTGCCTGCCAAGTAGCTAGGACTACAGGCACCTGCCACAACGCCCGGCAGGGTGACAGCTTGAGGCTCTGTCTAAAAGAAAAGAAAGGGGCAGAGGAGAGAAGAGATGAAGGAAGATGGGGTGATTGAATTCAGTGAGAAAGGAGGAGTGTGACCTTAGCTGAGGTTAATGAGATAAGCTTGGTCCCTTCAAAGAGGGGGATTGGGAGATTGCATTCTGTTGTCTGTGTTATTCGGTGCCTTTAAGGGGTATTACACAAGAGTGGTCCTACTGATGGAGGACTGCGATTACTGGGTGCCTTCAGGCACTCACCTTGAGGTCAAAGTCAGTCTTCAGGCTTAGATTCTTCATAGACTTAAAGACACAAAGAAAGATCAGGGGACTGCATGGATTGTCCTGAATGAACCAACATCCCATAAATTTGGCCCTCAGTACCTGTGGGTTCTGCATTGATTGGTCCAACCAATCGAGGACTGAAAATACTTGGGGAAAAAATTGCCTCGTACTAAACACATACAGACTTCTTTTTTTCTTGTCATTAATCTCTAAACAATACAGCATAACAAATACTTGCGCAGCTTTTATATTGTATTAGGTATCATCAGTAATCTAAAGATGATTTAAAGTATATAGAAATATCTGCTTAAGTTATATCCAAAGTACTACCCCATTTTATATAGGGAACTTGAGCATCTCGGGATGTTAGTATTTAAGGAGGGCATGGAACCCATCCCCCAGGAATACCAAAGGACGAGTGTACTTTCCACTAAGTGATTCAGACAGTGGCAGTAAAAGTTCATTGTAGGTATGAAGGCATAAACCCCTTCATGTTTTAAGGCAGCTCAGAGCACTAACCTGGCTGAGAGAGTCTTGGGCTTTAGGCCTGTTTGAAGGGAGCTGCAGGAAAGAGAGTGATAAGGAGGGGAGTACCTTCTGGCCAGGAAGGGAAGGGGACGTAATGCTGGTGGAGAGGATCGTGGGGTTCATTGCTGTAAATAATCCTGGAAAAAGAATTTAAAAAATGAGTATATGTTTCCAGGTAGATACCAGAGGAGGAAGAGCTCCCAAGATCCTCTACTTTCCTGAAGATAAGCTATCTAGAGCAATGGGCTTCAACATTTTTTGGCTCATGATAGAAGTTTGAATAATTATGTAACCTTCTGTATGTTTTTTTTTTTTGTTCTTTTTGTAGAGACAGAGTCTCACTTTGTCACCCTCAGTAGAGTGCGTGGTGTCACACAGCTCACAGCAACCTCCAACTCCTGGGCTTAGGCGATTCTCTTACCTCAGCCTCCCAAGTAGCTGGGGCTACAGGCGCCCGCCACAATGCCTGGCTATTTTTCTGTTTCGTATTTCGGCGAGGCCGGGTTTGAACCCGCCACCTTTGGTATATGGGGCCAGCGCCCCACTCCATGAGTCACAGGCGCCGCCCCCTTTTGTATGTTTTTAAGTTGATATTTAAATGTTCTTATTTGTTTCATTTGAAAAATGTGATTTCTGTCCAGGTGGGGTGGTGCTCACCTGTAATCTTAGCACTTTGGGAGGCCATGGCTGCAGAATCACTTGAGCTCAGGCCTTCCAGAACAGCCCCAGAGTGAGACCCTGTCTCTACTAAAAATAGAAAAATTATCCAGGCATTGGGCACCTATAGTCCCAGCAACTCGGGAGGCTGAGGCAGGAGGATCAGTTGAAACCAGAAATCAGGTTGCTATGAGGTTGGCTGATGTCCTGGCACTGCAGCCTGGGAAATGGAGTGAGACTATCTCAAACAGAGAAACAAAGTGATTTTTGAATATGCAGAAACACGGTATATATGTATACATAAGTATGTATGTATAGTAATTTTCAAATATAATTGTTTTACCAATTTAAATTTATTTAAGTAATCTAAATTCCATAGTGCCTTTTATGTTTATCAGCTACTAAAAAATACATAACTTTTTAGAGTTGGAAACTTTATATTTCTCTCTTTTTTTTTTTTAATGCAGTTTTTGGCCAGGGCTGGGTTTGAACCTGCCACCTCTGGCATATGGGGCCAGTGCCCTACTTTGAGCCACAGTCACCGCCCTATATTTCTCTTTTATACTAATATAATTTTGCTTGAAAGTTTTTTATTGATCTTTCACTTTCTTCTTCTTCTTTTTTTTTTTTAATTTTGCTTTCAGTTTCAAATGGCTTTCACTCATCTTAGTTTTGAAGTTTTTTTCTTTTTTATTTATTTTTTTTTCTTTTCTTCCTTTAGCAATTCTCTTGCCCTTTGCCTCCCAAATAACCGGGACTACAGGTGACTGCCACAAGCCCAGCTTGCCCTCCCCCGCCCCTGGTAGAGACAGAGTCTCGCTCTGGCTCACTCGGGCCTCAGGCTCACTCTGGCTCCAAATGGTCTCGAACCTCTGAGCTCAGGCAATCCACTCGCCTTGGCCTCCCATGGCACTAGCACTACAGGCGTGAGCCACCACGCCCAGCCTGATCCTTCAGTTTCGTACATCTCTGCAATATATATTTATAAATTACTTTTTTCAAAATTAGAAAAATTTTTGGCAATAGGCTTTTTATGTATATACCATATATATATATATATATATATATATGTATTTTTTTTTCCAAATTACTTCCCACCTGAGAAGTCAGACTTGCCTGCTCTTTTCTTTTCTTTCTTTCTTTCTTTCTTTCTTTCTTTTTTTTTTGAGACAGAGAGCCTCAAGCTATCGCCCTGGGTAGAATGCCGTGGTGTCACAGCTCACAGCAACCTTCAACTCCTGGGCTTAAGCAATTCTCTTGCCTCAGCCTCCCAAGTAACTGGGACTATAGGCACCCACCACAACACCCAGCTATTTTTTAGAGATGGGGTCTCCCTCTTGGTCAGGCTGGTCTTGAACTCCTGAGCTAAAGCAATCCACCCACCTCGGCCTCTCAGAGTAGACCTTACTTTTCTTTCTTTTTTTTAGTGACGGAGTCTCACTTTATTGTTCATGGTAGAGTGCTGTAGCATCACAGCTCACAGCAACCTCCAGCTCTTGGGCTTAGGTGATTTTCTTGCCTCAGCCTCCCAAATAGCTGGGACCACAGGCACCCACCACAACGCGTGGCTGTATTTTGGTTGTAGTTGTCATTGTTGTTTGGCAGGCCTGGGCTGGATTCGAACCCTCCAGGTCTGATGTATGCGGCTGGCACCTTAGCCGCTTGAGCTGTAGGCGCTGAGCCTAATGGAAGCTATTTTTAAGGGAGCAAATGAAAATTCTAGAACTGAAATAACTAAAACTAATGACTCAAAGGATAGATATAACAATAAACTGGATTAGCAGAAGAGAAAGTTAATAAACTAGAAGATAGGTTCAAAAATCCAGAGTTAAGCAAGAAGTTACAAAAAGATGGAAAAAAAAAACATGGAAAAGAGAGTAAAGATACATGTGGCATCTAATATTTATATATATGTGTGGACTTTCAGAAGGCAAGGAGGACAAGAATGCTGTATAAACACATTTCAAGGCTCAGCGCCCAGAGCACAGTGGTTATGGCGCCAGCCACATACACTGAGATTGGCGAATTTGAACTTGACCCAGGCCAGCTAAACAACTGCAACCAAAAAATAGCAGGGTGCTAAGGAGGGGGCCTATAGTCCCAGCTACTTAGGAGGCTAAGGCAAGAGAATTGCTTAAGCCCAAGAGTTTGAGGTTTCTGTGAGCTGTGACGCCATAGATCTCTATGGAGGGCAACAAAGTGAGACTATGTCTCAAAAAAAAAAAAAAATTAAGATTAAGATTAAGTCATCCCAACATGGTGAGGGGGTGGAGGAAGGAGGGAGCAGAGAGAGAGAAGGAGGGAGGGGATTGGGTGGTCATGATGTGTGACACACCTCTTAGAGGCAGGACATAATTACAAGAGGGACTTTACCTAACAAATGCAATCAGTGTAACATGATTCTCTGTACCCTCAAAGAATCTCCAACAATAAAATTTTAAAAGTATTAAAAAAAAGACGGCTCAGCGCTTGTAGCTCAAGCGCCAGCCACATACACTGGAGCTGGTGGGTTCGAATCCAGCCCAGGCCCACCAAACAACAATGACAACTATAACCAAAATAAGACCAGGCGTGTGGCTGGCGCCTTAGTGCCAGCTACTTGGGAGGCTGAGGCAAGAGAATCACTTAAGCCTAAGAGTTTGAGGTTTCTGTGAGCTGTGATGCCACAGCACTATACCAGGGCGATAGCTTGGGGCTCTGTCTCAAAAAAAAAAAAAAAAAAAAGATTAAGTCATCCCAGCTGGGAATGGTGGTTTTCCCAGATAGTTGGGGAGGCTGAGGCAGGAGAATAGCTTGACCCCAGGAGATCCAGGCTGCAGTGAGCTCTGATTATGTCACTGCACTCCAGCCTGGGAAACTCATCTCTGAAACAAAACAAAATGAAACAAGAGAAAAAACAAAACATCAAATTATTCTCTAAGCTGTTGATATGCCTACTAGTTCTGTCCTAAGCATGCTTTTAAATAAAAGCAGGATTTTTTTCTTTTGTTTTCCTAACTTTCTATTTTGGAAAATTACAGAGTTAGAAAGACTAATATAATGAAACTCTATGTACTTACACATCATCCAGCTTCAACAAATTTCAACTCAAGGACAATCTCTTTTATCTATACCATCACCTATTTCTTTTTTTTTTCTTAGAGGCAGAGTCTCACTTTGTCACCCTCGGTAGAGTGCTGTGGCATCACAGCTCACAGCAACCTCCAGCTCTTGGGCTTAGGTGATTCTCTTGCCTCAGCCTCCCCAGTAGCTGGGACTACAGGTGCCTGCCACAACGCCTGACTATGTTTTTTGTTGTTGTTGTTGCAGTTTGGCCTGGGCTGGGTTCGAACCCACCACCCTCGGTATATGGGGCCGGCACCCTACTCACTGAGCCACAGGCGCTGCCCACCATCACCTACTTCTTAACCCCCATGATTTTGATGCAAAACTCAGATATATCATTTTATTTGTGAATATTTCATTATTAAACATAATTATATTCAACTACAAAAAGAAATCATTAAACTATAATCCTCAAGTATTCATTTGTATGTCTGGATATTAAACTCATTGAAAACATTCCAAAATTATCTTTGAAAATGTAATTTGGCATGTATATATTGAATTTTGAACACATGTCAGGAAAAGTTATAAAATGTGGGCAGCACCTGTGGTTTAATGGGTATGGCACCGGCCCCATATACTGAGGGTAGCGGGTTCAAACCCAGCCCCGGCCAAACTGCAACAAAAAATATCCAGGCATTGTGACGAGTGCCTGTAGTCTCAGCTACTTGGGAGGCTGAGGCAAGAGAATCACCTAAGCCCAAGAGTTGGAGGTTGCTGTGAGCTGTGATGTCACAGCACTCTATCTAGGGCGATAAAGTGAGACTGTCTCTAAAAAAAAAAAAGAAAAAAATTATAAAATGCACCATTACCAATTTGAAAATAGATTTTAATCTGTTTTCTTCAGCAAGGTGCCTCTATATGAAAGAGTAACAGATACAATTAATAATTATTCAGTAACTCTGTATAGCCTCTTTGATATATTTCCCAGGAATAGCACATGGTAGCCAATTATTTTCTTCACTGAATGTTTTCTATTTGATTTTTAACAATACTGAAGACATTTATTGAATTGTCAGCTAATAAACCATTAACAATGATATAATCATATATTACTATGGTTGTTGTCAATTAACTCGGGAGTTTAAAGAGCAAATTAAATGCCCAATTATGTGAGAAAGGGTTTTTTCAGTGCTATCTATAACAATAGAAATAATAGAATTGATGCTGAACCCTCTCTCATTCTAGCTATAAATAATATTATCTATTGTATTTGTCAGAGTTGTTCAGAGAAACAGAATCAATAGGAGACCTTTCTATCCATCTATCTATCTAGAGATTTTTTTTTCCCCAGACACAGTTTCACTCTGCTGCCCTGAGGTTGAATGCCATGGCATCATAGCTCTCAGCAACCTCAAACTCTTTGGGCTCAAGCAATTCTCTTGCCTCAGCTTCCCTGAGTAGCTGGGACTATAGGTATTTGCCACAATGCTCAGCTAATTTTTCTATTTTTAGTAGAGATGGTGTCTCATTCTTGCTCAGGCATGTCTCAAACTCCCTAGCCCAACAATTTGCCATTTTTGGTCTCCGAGAGTGCTAGGATTACTTACAAGTGTGAGTCACCATGCCTGGCCTATCTGGAGATTTTTAAAGAACTGGCTTATGAAATTGTGGTGATTGTCAAGCCTGAAATTGGTAGGGCATGTTGATGGGCTGCAAACTCAGGTAACAATAGACACTGCAGTCTTGGAATCAGATTCTGCAAGGCAACAGGCAGGAAATTCAGGCAGGGTTTCTATGTTTTCAGTATTGAGGAGAAACCTGTCCTTACTTTTAAGGACATCAACCAACAGGACGAGGTCCACTCACATTATGAAAGGTAAGCTGCTTGACTCAAAGCCTACATACTTAAACATTAATTATATCTAGGAATACATTCACAGCAACCCACACTGATGTTTGACCAAACAACTGGGCATGCATGATAGCTTAGCCAAAGTGACGCATACGTTAATCATCACATCGTGGAACTCATTGGCGATTTGTTGTGATTTGTTTGATTGTGATTTGTTTGTTTGTTTTTTTCACAGAATAAGAATTTGTACTGATGATAATATATCACTGGTGTTTTAACATTGGTGTCTTAGCACAAAACAAGGGATATAGCGCCAAAACATCCACTTGTAGTAACAAGAAAACAAAAGTCAGTTTCATGTAAGAATGCTGTTGATTTCAAGCCACGTGAGAAAAAAGAAAGAATGCTCTTGATTAAAAGTAAAAATGATTAATTTTGTTAAATCTAAATTCCTCTTAATATTATGTGGGGCAAGATGAAAAGTACACATACAATACTTCCATTGTATATTGAAGTATGACATCCAGAGGAGAAAAAATGTGAGATTGTTTGAGTTATGCATTAAACTAGCTTTTTTTTTTTTTTTTTT